>VZRW01006416.1:954-34316 GCA_013398125.1 Aegotheles bennettii | reverse complement strand
GTACCTTTGGTAATAAAAGAGCCTGTGCGGCTGAGCGCGGAGGAGCCGCTGGAGGTCGAGTCGCACCGCAGGAGCGGCTCCGCTTCATCGACGAAGAAGCATTTCTTCTCCAAAGGAGAGGGCTCCACGGTGAGCAGGGCCGGCTCGGGGGGCTTGGGGCTGGGGCTGGGCACAGGGCTGAGCGGGCTGGGGCTCACCGGCAGAGCCAGTCTGTCAACCTCCAGCTTCGGGGGAAGAAAGAGAGGGAGAGTTAACTTGGATGGGGATGCTACGCAACAGGCTCGTGCTCAGAACCTTCCCAATGGGGATTCATGGCAGTTTTCAAACAGCCCCAGCCCATCCATGGTAAATGGTCCCCGTGTTTGGGTGGCCTCCTCCTCCCAGGGGACCTGCTGGCCCAGAACAGGAACTGGAGGTGACCCGCGGTAGACGTCAGCCTGGCATTTGGCACATCAGTGCTCAAAAGGCAGAGGGGTAATGCAACCTGCAGTCTTGGTAGGAGCAACCACAGCACCTGCATGGCACATGCAACCACAGCAGAGCATTTTAACTTGGTTTTCCTTCTCACTCTCAGGTTATCAAAGCCCAAAGTACCACTCTTGGGGGCTAAGGGTGACTATACCCAAGCAGGTAAGCTTCCCAAAAACTCTCTCCACAGCTATCACTTGCTAAAAGTGAAGCCTGGCCTGGCTCCACACCTCCAACCAGTGCTGAGGCTGCAGGGCGAGAGCTGTGAGACCACTCAGAGATCTCCACCCCAGCACGCTTCTGACCAGCTACACTGGAAACACTTTGAGTTAATGCCTTGTTTGTCCCACCTCATCCTTGCTCCCCCATTAAAGTGTGATGGGAGAAGTCCATCCCACCTGACTCCAAGTTCAGGGCCGGGAAGCACAAGCAGGGGCTGGCATTGACCACAATGTCACCCAAGTGCCTTTGGTTCTTTGCTACCTTGATGTGAGCTGAGGGCAAGCATTTGGCTCCAGGGTCCCGAAAACACTGGGAGCAGCAAAATCACTGCTGGGACATGCTGCTCTGGGAAGTGACACCACTTGGTGCCCACATGAACCCACTTCCTAACTTGGCCATGCTCTGCATCTTCCTTCTTGTATCTGCTTCCTACTTGCACAGCAGGAGCCAACATTATCTGCCCTCCTCCTCCACCTCTCAGTAGCCCCTTGGGCTGCAAACCTCAAGCAAAGCATGGCTGGTCTCCATTCCCCACAGGGCCAAGAGGTTCAGGGCAGTGTCCCCACATTCCTGACTGGCAGCTTGGGCACATCTGCAGGTCAGCAGGTTGCTCTAAGGATCACCTAATATTTAACTTTTTCCCAAACCCTGCGTCCCTGCCTGAACCATCAAAGCACAGATTTGTGAGCTCTGTCTGCCTGCAACCCACTCTTCCCAACAGCATTTTGCAACCCTGCCTTCTCCCTTCCACAGGAGGGAAGACCAGTCTATTCCTATTCACACACTTCTGCCTACTACTCAGGGATTAAAATGTAGAATTCAGATTAAAGGCTGTGGGACAGGGAGCTGCTGAGCCACTTCCATGCCGGCATGGATGTGCCTGTGCATTCCTCATCTGTGTCGAGGAATTTGCCACCCACAAATCACATGTCTGCTGAGACACCCATTAGTTCACATTAAATTAACACTGAAGCCTGTTCTCAGTAGAATAAAAGGTTGGGTTTTTTTTTTTTCCTTTCCATTGAAAATGAACAGGGGAGGATTTGTTCTAGCTCCGCACATTACGCAATAGGAATGTTAAGAATAAAAGTCAGCTTTAATTTTTAATTAAAGGAATCTGCCTTCTCCTATGAAACTCCCTTCCCAATAGGGCTCATGGATGAGGATCAGCCTATTGCCATTAACAGGGGAAAAGCCAGGGAAGGACCAGATCAGTGTCTGGCTGCTTCCCAATTGCAACATGCTCTGATTTCCCCTTTAAAAAAAAAACCCAAACAGGCTTTAGGGGTTAGTTTCTCCCCGTGCAACTCATCTATGTAATATCCAGCCACAAACCCAATTCCTGATTTCCAGAAAGGGGTCCAGTGGCTGAAGAGCAATTACAGGCAGGACAGGGAGCAGCCAGCTGCCCTGGCTCTCCTTCCCAGCAGAGGGGAAGAGCCCTTCCCAGAAGCGTGCGAGTCATTTGGAGTTTAATTAAACCTCTGCTAAAGCAACCTAGGGAAAAAAGAAAAAAAAGACTACCAAGGTTATCTGACTGTAGGCGTCCCAGGAGCCCAGAGCTTTCCAAATAGCTGAATGGCTGGAAGCTCCTGAGGCAAAGCAAACAGGATGCTTGGGTGCGTGTTAATATTTAAACCGCGGGAAGAAAGCGAGTGGGAATGAAGGAACTGAAAGGCCGGGGGAAGCAAAAGGTTGCTGCAAGGTGAAGCCTGTGGAATAGGTGTAAAAACACACTATTCATAGCCTGTGACTCATTTAGTTGAAACAACTTTAGCCATTCCTATTTTTAAGACCAGCAGTGCTCGAGTGAAACCGGGCTCTGGCTGGGGAAGAAAAAACAACCAACAAACTTCCCCCGACGCCCTTTCGCCTTCCCAGAGCCGCGGCGTTTCTCACCTTCCCGTCGTCACCGCAGGGGTCCTGCGCTTGCCACTGGGGCTGCATCTGCACCTGCAGACAGGCACACAGGAGATGATGGTCAGACACACGGGAGATGGTCAGACACACCGACTGCCATGAAAATCCGCGGGCGCCGTGGCGGCGTTGATGCACCAGCAGCCTCCCGCGACCGGTCCCGTCATACCGGGGCACTCTGCCAATTTATTATGAATTTATAGATATTCTTTTTGAGCACTGCAGCAAGAGGTTTGCAACGCCAAAAAAAAATATTAAAAATTATCCTAAAAGCTCCCTGTAGGCTGCGGCTCAAGCACTGACATCCTCTTGGATCCCAGTGCATCTGCTCTAGATGCTCCAGAGGATGCTCTAAGCATGAGGGTGTCTGAAGGTCCTTCCTAAAAGCAAGGAAAGGGGATGGGTGCAGAAGATGACAGAGAGAGGCATGGCTTTGTTTTCTTGTCACAGCTGCTGCCAACAGCTCTATTTGAATTGGTTGGTCCCATTTTCTGCCCTCATTTTACTGTACCGCAATAAAAGTTTGACTCGGACAAACAAACTGCAGCTGCTGTGGGCATTAAAAACCCCTCCCTCGGGCAATGCTTCCCTGTAATTCCTCCTGCAGCAACCAAGCAGTAATAAAAGCCCATGACAGGTATGCTGCTGTGTCAGCCTGGCTTTGTGCAGCTGTGCTTGAGTCAGGTTTTCTTGCCCCAACACAAACATGACTCAGACTACTGCTGATTTAAAAAAAGTAATAAATAAGTAAATATAGAAAATTCAGCAAGGAGCTGGGTTCAGAGGAGCAACCTCCACAGAGGGTGGCTGCACACCCTCCCGAGATGGGGGATAAATGTAGCACTGAGGCCACCATTTCCCAGATTCCCTGCTGAAAGATGACGCCTGGCCATCACCAGCTCTATTCCCAGATCTCCTACATCTCTGGAGAAGATGAGGTAGAAGAAGCCCCAGCAACATAGGGTAGGGTGGGCTGGGCAGCAGCCCTGCATGGGTGATGCTGTGGATGCAGGGTGGTGTCAGAGGGAGCTGCTCTTGCTATGGTACCCACAGGTGGAGGAATGATCCATCAGGGTGAGCAGCTTCATGGCACACATGGTGTCTGGGGGTCTGCCTTCAGGGAGGACCAGATCTTTGAAGGTGAAACGCCCTTGGCTGGGCCACAAGGTCTCATCAAGGAGGCAGAGNGTCAAACATGACTTACCCTTGGTAAAGCCATGTTGACTGCTCTTAATGACCCCCTCATCCTTGATATGCCTGGAGATAGTGCCAAGAACAAGTTGTTCCATCACCTTACCAGGGATGGAAGTGAGGCTGACCGGTCTATAGTTACCCGGGTCCTCCTTCTTGCCCTTCTTGTAGACTGGAGTGACATTTGCTTTCCTCCAGTCCTCAGGCACCTCTCCTGTTGTCCATGACTTACCAAAGATGATGGAGAGTGGCTTAGCAATGACCTCTGCCAGCTCCCTCAGCACCCTTGGGTGCATTCCATCCGGACCCATTGATTTATGGATGTCCAGATTGCTCAACTGATCCCTAACCCAATCCTCATCTACCAATGCAAACTCATCCTTTATCCTGACTTCGATGCTGCAGGGCAGGAGGCAAGCCCTTCACCAGGATGGGAAGGGCACAAGGGTGCTCAGCACCCTGAATTGGGAAAGTCTAAATGTCCTCTCCATGTTCTTCACCTCACTGGTCAGGTGTCAGAAGAGTGCTCAACACCACCTTTGTGGTGGAGCTGGTGTCCCTCAACACAAGGCAGCCTTGGAGAAGAGCTACTCAAGTCAAGCCTCACTTAACCCAGGACGTGCAGTGCCAGGTCTGGGAAGGGTTGAGATGCCAAGACCAAAACACAGTCATCCATGGAAGGAAACAGCTCTTCCCCACTGCTCCCAGCCATTTGTGGGCCAAGTGCTTCTCCCAGCAGGAGACGATGCCTCCATGAGAGCTCCTGGTGGCTTCTTTATATAAATTTGGCCCACCCACTTTTTTTAAACTCAAACCATGCTGAAGAATTGATGAAGCTGTGATGAAGAGTTTCCAAACTTGGCTACAGGCTGAGTAAGTCAGTACCAAGTTTGGCTTGTTTTGATCCCACCACCTTCTAGTTTCATTTTATGCTCCCAAGCCCAATGTACTACAAATACACAGACCCAAGGAGATGTGGCCACCACAGCAGGAAAACCTCAATTACAACCACATCTACTATAAGGTTTAGATTTTTGTGTCTGTATTATTTATATTTGTATTACTCTATAAATTACTAAATTCCCATTTATTGCATGTTCTCCAGCCTAGTTCAAACCCAATCTTGGTTTGCCAAGTAACAACTCACGGATTAGGAGCAAACTTGGGAGGAAAATGGTGATTGATGGCCACTCCAGCAAAACCCAACCAGTCCTACCCTTTCCCTGGGGCTTTGGCCACTTTATCCTACAGCTCTGTGCCTCGAATAAAGCCTGATGCAAGTCCAGAAGGAAAAGTTACATGCAATTTTGATTTTTTTTCCTGGCTGCCTGGACATTTACCAGCCCTCAGATTGCAGCCCCCAGGATGGGAAATCCAACCAACAGCTTCACCCTTCCTCTGCCGCAGATGTGCGGGGTTAACACAGTACAAAACTAATTGCTAATTACTGTGTCCAGCCCAGTTCTGCTTTGCCAAAAGAGGAAATGAAGGGGATGGGCAGGAGCTGTTCAGGCTGGATTTGGGGAACACTGCTCCAGGCTCTTGACGCCTCCCTGGGTTTTAACCTGTAAAAGAGGAAGAAAAGGAGCCAAAAGGCGCTGCCACAGCCACATGCCTGGACACGGGGTGGCTTTCACATCCCCTTCTCCTCCAGCAGCCCTCAAAAACCCCACAGCTTAATCTGACACACCAGACCCAGCCCTGCCATATCTGCTGATTCACAGGATTATCCACTGCATGCAATTAGCTACAAACCTAAATCTCGTTGGGCTCAGGGCTGCAGCCCCCCTCCTCCCCATTTTCAACATCTCCCTTATTAATTTATTATTTTTTTTTTTAAGCTTAGCTGAGGCTGCACTGCTGAACACCCCGAGCAAGACTGTTTGCTCCCCCTCCATCCATTCCCTGAAATATTTCAGCTGAGACTAGCAGAGCCATAAATAAAAAGAGCTTAAAGCCTTGCTCACAGTAGGACACTTATGGAAGCACATATGGCACATATGGCCAGCTATTTATTATACACCCCAGGCCAGCCCAGGCCAGCCAAGACAGCCCTTGGTATCTGCAAAATGCCATTATGCACCCCAAAAAAAACCCCCATTACCCAGTGCCTGCGCTGCACTGAACTTTTCTGCTTTTAACCCCAAAATGGAGAATTGCGATTTCCTGGGGTGGCAGTGAAAAACCTCTTCCTTCCCCCTCTCCACCTCCTATTTTTGTTCTTGTCAGCACCACTCATCTGGGGTGTGCCTGTGCTCGCTAACCAGTGCCCAGGCTCGCACGCCGCTGCCCGGCCAGCCTGCCTGCAAGGGGAGAGATCTTGCAAATCTCGAGCTGGAGAAGCATTCGTGACCCGGGCCAACCTTTAACAGGAGCCTTGCAAGTTAAATCATAGAATCAATCACAGAATGGTTTGGGTTGGAAGGGACCTTAAAGCTCATCCAATTCCAACCCCCTGTCACGGTCAGGGACACCTCCCACCAGACCAGGCTGCTCCAAGCCCCATTCAACCTGGCAATGCACCCCCAAAAAAAAATCTTCCCACAGCTGCTGCACTTGCCACATTTTTTGGATCAGCTGCAAAAAAACCCTAGCAAAGCGATTCAGAGGGCTAATCTGGTTTTAACCTAAATTCATCCAGCAGGATGCAAAACCAGCAGAACCTCCCGCAGCTGAAAAAGCCAGTGGAGCCTCCAGCGGAGCTGTCTCCTACCCGAAGGGAAATGTTCCTGCCACGTACCGTAACACTCCACACTCCCAGTAATCCCCCTGTTCCTACCAGGGGCTGTAAATATTTGGATTTCAGAGCCCGAAAGGCTGTCTGGGGAACGGGACACCATGGGAGAGAGCAGTTTTGCCTCTGCAGGTTTCACGGGGTGAAGACAAGACATAAGGGATGTGGGACAAGGATGCAAGAGCAGGTGGGATGGGATGGCGAAGGGAGGCTGGCTGGGTTCAGGTACCAATTTGCTGTCCGAGAGCTACATCATTCAATAACACAATTTTAAATTATGAGTTAGGAGTGTCAGTGCTTTTTTATGACCCAAGACCACAGGGGGAGATGGGGAAACCCCGGTTTGCATCCAGGGATGCCTGGTGGGGCCAAAGGCGTCACAGACAGCACAGCCACCTGCACATCCCTCCTGGGCTCACCAGCACACATTGGATATTCACTGCTGGCTCGGGTCACCCCAAGGGCATCACACCATTAGAGAGAGTCCTCACTCCCTCCACAGCACAAAAGAGAGGTTTTTATTATTTTTTTTTGTTGTTGTTGTTTTTATTGGTTTTGTTTTGTTTTGTTTGCTTGTTTGTTTTTGGTTTTTTTGCAAGATGACTTCTGCAGGGCCAGTTGCTGGAGAGGTGCAGTGCAGCACCCAAGCCTGCCACCAAGGGAGTGACCTGCTCCGTCGGATCAAACTGGTTCCAAACCGAGAGAAACCACCTCGATTTGTCTGCGTCTGGACAGACAAACCACTGAGAGCCAAGCTCGGATTAGCTCTAATTAAAGGCTTTCCAACCAGCGAGGATTAAAAGAATCCCAAACAAAACAACCTCAACGCCTGCCCCTGGCATTGAGCAACTGGCTCTCCCATCTGCTCCAGCCTGGACCGCTGTGATGCAGCTCAGGCACCAGCATGAGGCGTTAGCTTTCTGCGTCCCTCCCAGGGCCACTCCACCACTGCCCGCATCCACAGTGCGGGAGCTGATCCATGGAGAGGAGGCAGGCAGGTTACAGCAGGGAATACCTTGCAGAAATCCACACTGAATCCACACCCCAGTGTGCCTTCAAGCTTCAACACCTCATGCACTGCTTCAGTGACTGGCCATGGACCTTCGGGGTGGAAGGATCACACAGGAATGGCTGACACCTAAAGCTGATTGTGAGGGATGCTCAATCAAAAAAGCCTGACTGGATGCACAGAGGAAGAGGATTTGCCAGCTCGGGTGAATTTTTAAGAATGTCTCCTTTGCCAAAACAAGCCCTGTTTCTCATGCAAACCCACCTAAGCCACAGAATCACTTGAGTTGGAAGGGACCTTAAAGGTCACCTAGTCCAACTCCCCTGCCATGGGCAGGGACATCCCCCTCTACACCAGGTTGCTCAGGACCCCATCCAACCTGGCCTTGAATGTCTCCAGGGACAGGGAATCCACCACCTCTCTGGGCAACCTGTGCCACTGTTTCCCCACCTTCATGGTGAAAAATTTCTTCCTTATGTCTAACCTGAATCTCCCCTCCTTCAGTTTAAAACCATTGCCCCTCATCCTATCACAACAGACTCTGCTAAAAAGCCTGTCCCCATCCTTCCTATGGACCCCTTTAGGTAATGAAAGGATAAATGAGGACATCTTGGAGCCCTCTCTTCTCCAGGCTGAAGAGCCCCAACTCTCTCAGCCTCTCCTCATAGCACAGGTGTTCCAGGCCTCCTCTAGGTGGTTCCAGCCACCTACTGAAAAGATCAGAGAACTAATTTTACCAGTTTCTAGGAAAGCAAGCAAAAGCCACGGGGGATCACCAGGCTCCAGGTGCTACTGGACACTGGGAAACACAACACTGCTTCAAGAAACAAAGAGAAATATCTTCCAAGAGAGCTGGTTGGGAAGTTCAGAAGAAATATCCATGAGATTTGGGTTTGCTCATTCTCTAGAGCATCTGCTTACTGTATTTTCAATTATGGGCACACGCAAGTAAACAGTTTATGTTTACTCCACCATCATGAGTCCACCATCCCAATGGGTCACCCAGTAAACCCTGGACACCACACATACCGGAAACTTGAATTCACGTGTGCAAAATGACAATTTTCTTTGCCTCTCTTTTCCTAACCATAGCTTTGTCTCAGGCTTTTCATTTCATTATTTTTTCCACCTTTGATATTAAAAAAAAATATCTTGAAGGAAGGAAATGAGAGAGCTACGTGCTGCTTAATTACCAGGAGTTGGAAGGAAGAAAACAGCAACTGAATGGAAGCTGGAGGGATTGGGCAGCTGTCAAAGAGAACCTATCCAAAATTTGGGCAGGACACACGAGGTGATGCTTGGCACGCATCTGACTCAGGGCCTCTCCAAAACACAAGTCCAGGACTCCTACTAACACATTAAAACCTGTGATTTCACACTATGGTTACAAGGGATCAAGATGTTCAGTACACTAAGTGAAATCTCACAGGGTATGTGACATGGTGAAGGAACCGTGGTCCCTCTTACAGGGGGAAGTTTGAGATGGTCGAAGTGCGATTCAGGAACCCCTTGCCCTGACAAATGTTCTGCCTCACAATCTTTGCTATACATGAAGGTTCACCTTGTCAGGCCCACACTAAATGTCCATGGAGGTCTGCAGGCCACCACTCCTTCCCTTTTGGGCATGGGTCACTGCCAAGGCCAACGGGAGATGTTTCACCAACTCCTTTAGGGGGAAGAGCACTCCCTTAACTATCCCCACCTCCATCCATGTGTTGTCCCATTGGCTTCCACATTCAGAAGAAGCCCCATCCTTCACCTTTACGAACACTTCCAGAAGACCACCCAATTCTTAAAACAAAAAAAACCTCAAAAACACACTGACAGGTAAGGCAGGAGTGGCCAAAACAAACTGCAAAGGTCACTGAGGCACCTTCTGATGACTTACACTTGGCTGAGACCCTGCTGCAGAATAACCTGCAGCAATTTATTTATTCTCCCAAAATACAGGACAGCTTGTTTTAAGGGCAGAGCCACCACAGAAGGGCAACAACTCCGGTGGACACCACACATGGAACCCCCATGCTACCAGTCACAATCTTTGAGGAAGAGACTTGTTGCTCTACAACATTTAGTGCTCAAGGATGCGTGGTCCATCTCACAAAATTCTAAGAGCTTCAGTAGCAGCATTTAAGAGCAAGTCAAAAGGGGAATGATTTTTCCTCAGCCTCCCCAATGCAAGGGCTCAAGTACCAAGTTCTCCTTGGTGACCTTCAAAGACATATGGAAATAACAACACACAGGACTCAAGAGCTTATCAAAACTCTGACAAGGATTTGAGCAAGCTTTGGCAAAGCTTTGCTCAAAAACAATGCAAGGCCCCTGACAAGCTCCAAGGGGAGATGGAGTTGAGCCACTTGGCTATTAGCTAAGCTCGAGACTGCAGCCGAGTCCCATGCCAGACAAGACATTCACCACATCAGAGAAGCGTGCAAAGCCCAACCCATCATTACCGGTGTGGTGTCCTCCATCAGGCCTCGGATCTTCTCCACCACATCGTTGCGGCGGTGCTGGCGGAGGGCGCTGATGAGCTGGGCCAGGCTGGCCTCGGGCCCACGGATGGTCCAGTGCTGCAAGGCAGCATAGGCACGCTCGTGGTCGGCGGTGTAGCCATTGGAGAAAGCTGCCACCTCACGCTCGCTGGCGTTGCAAAGGAACTGGTAGATGTCCTTCCACTGGCTCCCCACCTGGGCGGCCACCAGCTTCAAGATGTCGATGCCTGTGGGGTAGAAGTGCTACAGGTGAGGCACAGGAGTCTGCAGCCTCCCAGCATTGCAGATCCAAGCTCTAGCAAGGCTCTTCCCATTCCCAAATAGCTGTGCTTTGCTTTTGCCTTTGTCTCAAGATTTTGTTATTATCATTAAAGACCTTTCATGAGTCCAGGCTGCGAGGAGCTCTGCAGACAAGCAGCACCCATAATGTGCTCAACATCTGCGGTGTAAGTAAGGGGTGAGAGACCCATAGGTTGCTCAAATGGAGGCACACGTGCTCTAAAATAGACCGTGTCCATTTAACTGCAAAATTTCCTGCACAGGAAAAACCCTGGTACTCAGCCACCGCATGGCTAAAGGAGGAGCAGGGGAGATGGCAACCCGCTTGCCTGTCCACCTGCATCACAGCCACCACTTTGAACAGGAGCTGGATTAAGAGGTGAGCCACCAAAGCACCTCTATAAAGATGAGTATTGCCCTAACAGAGCACCTAGAGCAGGTATGTTCCCGTGCAGAGCCCTTTGCAGTGCAGATTGGTGGGATGACTCAGTTATGGGACAGGACACCCTGCACCAGGTGAGCTGAATGGAAGACCTGCTATGAGATCTGAAGGACAAAAAGGCAGAGCCTTCTCCAGAAAAACCCTTGAGACACAGTGGTTCAAGACAGTGAAGGATTCCTCCCTTTAGCTTTGGCAGCAAGGAAAACAGCACACTCGTCCTTGCGTCTACTCATGAGTTAAACCTTCAAATAAAGCCATAACAGCTAATTAATAACCCCGTTCAATCAAGCTGAGCAACACCTTGTTTCAAACTACCACGTGAATGGCTGGTGTAGGTGACCTACGAAGAGCAACTCAACTTTTTCCAGAGAGGCAACCACAGGATTCCTTGTGAGCCAGCACACCTCCAGCACTACAAGGACGATTCCTCCTTCCCTCTGCAGCCACCGCAGCTCTGGCAGCACAACCAGCTGCTTGCAGAGGAATGGCAGAGCCAGGGTCTTTCCTGCTGGCCCAAAATTTAACAATTTCTAAAGCAGCTTAGACCAAACCTCCCAGCTGCACCTTCAGGTCACAGCCCTGATACAGACCAATAGATACATACATACACACACACATAAACTATACAGTCTGATGTAGAGATATTGATATCTATCTATATATAAAGTATACAGCCTGATATATATATCTCCTTTATATATATGTATATATACATAGATCTGGTGTGCCCATTTTAATACGTCTTTATATAGGATATATTTTAGATCTATGCATGTACATACACACACACATAAAACACCTATACAGCCTGATAGACATATTTTTCTTTGTGCGTGTGTATATATGTGTAGATATACATAGTTTTATATATCCCTATATATGATATAGATAATTTATATGTGTTTATATGCTTATATACACACACACATATATATAAAAAAACTATACTGATGCTCTCAGGCACATGGTGCCTCTTCGGGTGTCCTACACGGCACATGGTGCCTCTTGGGGTGTCCTACACGGTGACAGGAGTTGGACTCTATGATCCTGGAGGGTCCCTTCATCATGTTCTGTAATTGTATGATATACAGCCTCATGTATTTTTTGACCCAATCCCTTCTCCCTGTTAAAGCCAGTTTATCAAGACCTGCTCTATCTAGATGCCAGTTTTCACTTCTGAGCTAGATAACGTAGCCATGACCCATGGTGCTCAGAGCATCCACAGCTGGTGTTCAACCTGCAGAGAGATGCCAAAGTACACATCTCGTTTTGTATATCCCCACTCTCCTCCCACCATAACCACCAAACCCTCCCCAGCTGATTTATGGGATACACATCTACTACTATCCCACATGGAGATAGGAGGGTCACAGGTTCTCCTACCAGCCCAGTGCGGGGGATGCAGCCTCCCAAAAACCAAACCAACCACAGGGCTTGGTTTAACTATGGAGAAGTTTGCTGCCCTCATTATTCAAAGTAAGCCCAAGACAAAGAACATGTTCCCCAGCAATAAGCAACAAGAAAAGGCTGTGAATATGCTATTAAGGTTTATGATGGGGCTAATTATCTGAGGCACATAAATATATGCTATCACCCACCACATTTCAGCATGGTAGCAGGAATTAAGCCTGGTCTTGTTAATTCCTGTTACTCAAAGACAAATTCCTCTTCCCTTGATGCCTCTGCATCCGTCTGTGCTGGCTGTCAGTCCTGCACAGGAAGGACACACAGCCCAGACAGACCATGGCAGTAGCCAAGCCCCGTGCCTTCGGACATCACACACCTGTGTCGGTGAGAAGCCCACAAACCAACTCATGTTTGGAGTCAGATCCTTTAAACCAGTGAAATCAACTAGTTTTGGCATAAAACCAGCAAAACACTAGGCTTATGCAGCCAAAGCTTAATTCTATCACTCAACCCAGGCAAAAAAAATAAGAAACCCCGCCTAAGGGTAGAAAAAGCTCTGCAAGGTTTGTGCATCAAGGTAACATCCAGCAATGTAAAGAGGGACGAGCAGGTCTGATGCTGCCCATTATGTATCTATATATAGATATAGCTCAGTGCATCAGTTATCTGACAGTTTTTTCTACCCTTGTATTCAGGGAAATTTTTTTTTTCCTGGGTTCAGTAATTTATATATATATATAAAAATAGATATATAGATTCATAGATATAACACTAGCTATATATATATATATAAAATAAAATGCTGCCCATTTTATATATAAAATAAGCAGAGCTGGGTCCCCCTAACAGTGTTACCCCGTGGTAAGTTGAAGCACTACAGCTGGGTGGGAGCTTTGCCCACACCCACTCCCACACACATCATACAGAAGCATTAAACATAATTTACTGGTTTATGACCCCTGCGTGGCATACCTAGTCCTCCCAGGAAAGGAAAAACCCATATACTACCTGCTCCCATCTACGCATTTAATGCTGATAAATCCCAGTAGCTGCAGCTGCTGTACTGGTGAGAAAAGCTTTCAGCTGGTCACAACTTGATTTGCAGCAGTTCTACACAGTGGCACGACATTTACATCCTGATGTTCTCATGCCAGATTTATGACAAAGCACTCATGCTCCTACTGACATTTCCAAGTTTAATCTCACTGTTCCATAAGGTGGCCCCATAAACATGTTTATATCCCTTGGCAGTAACATCCCAGGACACGATAACACACCAGGCAGCAGAGGACTTAACGGTGCGTAATAATCTTTGGAGAACAAATGTTCCATTAAAAACAAATTTGGAAATGTCTACCTTAATACTATAAGAACCTTAAACTCATTTTCTTGCAACTATTGAATGAATTTAAGCCCCATATGTTTGCTACATCCGCTACAATATTGTGCAAACAAAACCCCAGAGAGATATGGAAGAGACACGGATGCGAGCGCAGGTTTGGCTCCAGTCAGTTGGAAAATGATCACTCCCTCTGTTCTTGAAAAATAAGGTTAAAACCATTACACGACAAGTTACGGCTGCACACTGCCAAGCATTACTGCTAAGCCATTTACAGCAACTTAGCTCGCTTGTTCATAACTAAAATAAAATGTTAATGCTTATAATAAGCTTACAATCCTACTTTTTCCGTATTTCCAGAAGCTCTACAAGTTACTCCAGAGCACCAATAGTGCTGGTGTGTCCAGTCGGGATGGGAAGGTGCCCATCAGGCTGCACGGAGCAAAAAACCTCAACTCCACCTTAGGTCCTGGGTCCTCCCCACCCCCCAAACCACATGTATCTCTGACCATGCTCATCTGCCCACCTAGGCTGGACATGATGCTTAAAGCCCTCCAGACCCCAGCAATCCCAGGTGAAATGATGGAGCTCAGGGGGACAGTGCTTTAAGCCACACGTTTCACACTTCCCATGCAAGGCTGGTCACAGCCATGTCAGCGTGATGCTAAAGCTGTTCTGAGCCCAAGTCCTCCTCCTTTTTTAACATGGGCCACAGGAACAGCCTGAGAGAGCTGCCACCACCTTCTCCATCATCACCATCAGGGACCATCACCATTTATGACCCAGCTTTGCTTGCTTCAGACACTGGAATTAAAGAGAAGCCCTTGCTGTGAGACCCCTACAGCTGCACCCAGCTGAGCTGCATGTGCCATGGACATCCCAGAGCAGGCAACAACAGCATCTAAAGGATCTGGGACATCCACGCACGTCTTGGGTACCTGTGCAGGTGGCATTTCAATCACAATTATCTAAACATTGCAATTCTCTAAATGTTGTGATGGGCTATTCCATGGTAGTATTTTAAGGTGGTGATAACCCTGGAGCAATGAAGAAATCCCTTTCAAGCCAGGAAAAGGCCAGCATGTCATGCACAGGCAAATGGAAAGCCAAAGGTGGATGTACACACATAGGAACATGGGTGCAACCAGACATGTCTACAGCCAGAACAAACCAAGACAAATGGAGACAAGTCAAGAGACAGACAGGTGCCTACAGAGCAGCACAAGCAAACAGCACTGCTGAAAATACGTCCAGCCCACCTACAAAGATGGTGAGATGAAGGAAGGAACTTCCTGGAGAGGCAGGGCAGGTCTACAGACAGGTCTCTCTTCTCCTATCACATTGCTCACCTCCACTCCAATCTTCCCCATAAACACTGGTTCAGTTTATTTCAGTGACTTCCATTTAGAGAATCACAGAATGGTTTGGGTTGGAAGAAGGGACCTCAAACAACATCCAGTTCCAACCCCCCCTGCCATGGGCAGGGACACCTCCCACTAGACCAGGTTGCTCCAAGCCCCATTCAACCTGACCTTGAACACTTCCAGGGAAAGGGCAGCCACAGCTTCTCTGGGCAACCTGGGCCATTTGCTTATTTTGAATCTGGTTCAAGATTTTTCCTACCCATTTCCAGCTCCTTCAGATGTCTCCCACCTCATTGCAGTACAGTGTTAGTGTAGACAAAGCAGCCATTCCCTCCACTCATGAATCATAGAATCATAGAATCATTATGGTTGGAAGGGACCTCCAGGGTCATCAAGTCAACCAAGGTGGTCATCAAACAAGCACAAGGGACTTAGGTGAGCTTTAATGACTCTATTGAGCTTTTTCTGGACAAGCCTCACTCACCCACAGCCTTGTTATTTACAGGTTGGACACAAATCCAGTTCTTGAGTGATCATTTGGCCTCAAGCAGGGCAAGAAGCCAGAGTGGCGCGGGGCCATGACCGGCAGTGCTGGCATGCTTACGTACAGTACCTACAAGAAACCATTTCTCTTCTCTGTCATCACTTTTTCACATCTTCAAGCAAACTCAAGAGGAGTGGAAGAGCTACCCCGTTGGAAGGCTACACCCAAGCACCTGGCAGCAGATACGGTAAAGTCTAACCACAGCCTGGCCACAGAGAAACTTCAGTTCCTTCCTCTCTCCACCCTCCCACACACAAAAAGCCATCATTATTTTCATTTTCAAGGCTCAAGTCAAGCCTCACTTGGTATTTTTCAGAACAGTGCTCATTGAGAAGTTGCTGCCTGTAAGGAGAAATCTCATGCTCAAGCCTACAGAACCCTCCCAAGACACGTGTCCTCCCATCCCACGAATAATGGACATAGCACAGAGAAAAGGATTAACACAACATCAGTTTGGGTCTTAGAGGCTGTCTTGTACAGATGGGAAGCAAAGCTCAGGAGATCCTACAGGTACTGTGGCACACAGAGTCTTACTTAGTGAGCAGCTCATCTGCCCAGGGTTCCAGAGAAAGCTTCACACATTTTCAGAAAGGCTGGATTTCAGAAGACTCCACAATCCAGCCCTTCATCAGCAGGGTCCCACCAGTCTACCCATGAGACCTGTGGGAACGGACCTCCACCACCCCAGTAACAATCCAAGCTGGAGCTCCTGCAGCTTCCACCGCCTACCTACGGACAGAGGTATCCCAGAGATGGGCAACAAGAGCTTGTACACCACAGGCAGTGACAAATCCTGACTGTGACAGGCCGGCTGGATTTCAACACTTGCACAGACCTTGAGGATGAAGCCTCACAGGCGGAGAGCATGGCCCAAGGGCACACACCAGTCAGACAGGAGAACCGCAGTGATGCAGCCCAATCCTCCCCTACATTCAGATAAAAGCTCCAAATCACTGCAAACCCAGCTCTGCTGCTGAGCTCAGCCCACCTACCTCCTCCAAATATCCTCCTGACTCATGTGAAACACAGCCACAGCTGCCTATTTTTACCTCTGAGCGCACACTGCCAGCCTGCACGTAGAAGCAAGCCAGGATGCGGCACATCCAAGCATAGCTGACAAGACACCACATCTCAGCCAAACCAGGACTTAAAAGTCCCAAACCCTCGACACAAACACCTTTCCAAAGTGTGAAAACTTCACCAACCTCTGCTGGAAAGGGGGGGTTGTTGGAAACTCAATTCCATCCCCTCCAAATATATTTCAGGACCTAAATGAGGAGGTTTGGAAGGTGTGCAAGGTCCTGCACCTGGATCGGGGCAATTCCCAGTATCAGCACAGTCTGGGGGGTGAAGGGATTCAAAGCAGACCTGCCAAGAAGGACTTAGGAGTGTTGGTTGATGAGAAGTTCATCATGATGAGAAAGCCACCGGGATCCTGGGCTGCATCAAAAGCAGCGTGAGCAGCAGGGCCAGGGAGAGGATTCTGTCCCTTTACTCTGCTCTCTTGAAACCTGGAGTACTGTGTCAAGTTCTGCAGTCCTCAGCACAGGAAAGACATGGACCTGTTGGAGCAAGTCCAGAGGAGGCCACAACAACGAAGAACCTCTGCTGTGAGGAAAGGAAAGAGTTGAGGTTGTTCAGGCTGCAGAAAAGAAGGCTCCAGGGAGACCTTACTGCAGCCTTTGAGTATGTAAAGTGGCTTATAAGATGGAGAGAAACATTTTAGCAGGGCCTGTACAGTCAGGACCAGGGGAAACAGCTTCAAATTGAAGGAGGGGGGATTTAGATTGGATATTAGGAGGAAATTCTTCACTATGAGGGTGGTGAGACACTCGGTCAGGTTGCCCAGAGAAGCTGTGGCTGCCCCCTCCCTGACAGTCTTCAAGGCCAGACTGGATGGGACTTGGAGCAATCCAGTCTGGTGGGAGGTGTCCCTGCCCACGGCAGGGGGTTGGAATGAGATGATCTTTAAGGTCCCTTCCAACCCAAACCATTCCATGATTCTAACAAGAGCCTTTGTCCAGACAGGAGGAGAGGACACACTCATGAAGTGTGTCCAGCACTTGCCAGTTTTCCCATGAAAGGCAGTGCTGGTATCAGACCCTCCAGGAAGCCAGTGATTCACATCCTCATCAAGTGCTGTTTGGGCAACAAACCACTAAATGGTGGGGTTTTTCTAAAAAAACCCACAAAAAACAAAATCTTGCAGGGCAGGAAACTGACTTGGACAAACACTTCCCACACATTCTCTGGAAAATAACTCAACCAAATCAGGCAGTCAAGGAAGGTCTGTGATCAGTGCCACACGTGGTTACAAACATGTTTTGGATGCAGGAACCCAAGGGTCATCACAAGACAACACCTCCCATCTGACCACACTATGTGGAAGTCAAGTCTACAATAGCACCTTTGGTCCACCTCTCCTGGGACTCACGCGAGCTCCTGCCCATCCCCATGGGATCTGCTCCCTGCATGTCTCTACATGCTGGCAGTGGGGACCTGCCGAGTGGACTTGCTCTTCCTTCGGTTTAAAAGGCAAGAGCCAGCATACACATTTTATGTAATTACTAAATTTTACATGGCTTTCACAGAGTTAATCTTCATTACCCCCCTCCTGGACAGCTGGTAACCCTGAGCAAGCAGAGCCATATAAATATCCAGACACCCACAGATGCCAACTCGAGGATTAAATTCACCTCCTGCATTTCTTTTAACCCCCAGACGAAGCCTTGCTGAGCGACAGAAAAAAAGTCTGCCTTGTGATTCCAGGAGTGATGTGTAAGAGCCTCATCGATGTGCAAAATCACAGCCCTTCTGGTGCAGAAACCAGGGACAGGGTTTGGGCCAAAAAAACCTGGGCTTGGTGTGTTTTTTCTACAAGGACACCTCTCCTCTCCCTGCAGAGCTCTGACATTCGGTCCTACACCTTAACAGGAAGGCACAAAATCTCCTCCCTTATCAAATTAGCCCAGGGGCCACCCACGAATTCTGACCACGGAATAGTTCGGTTCCTTTCTTCTTCTAAGGCTCGGGAGGAAGACATGATAAGCCAGCACGTGATTAGGTTTCCTTCTCTCTAGGCAGAACAGCAGTCTCCCTCGTTTGCGTTTTCCAAGGCTCCCTTTCACCACAAAGCCTTGGTCAGCTCCTGCATAAGCCCCACGGAAATGACACAACTTCCCAAAAGGTGAAGGATGAGTTTGGGGCAAATGTGAGCAAAGTTTTAAGTGGGGCAGTTTGAGGAAGATCATAGAATGGTTTGGGTTGGAAGGGACCTTAAAGATCATCTCACTCCAACCCCTCTCCCATGGGCAGGGACACCTCCCACGAGACCAGGTTGCTCCAAGCCCCATCCAACCTGACCTTCAACATTGCCAGGGAGGGGCAGCCACAGCTTCTCTAGGCAACCTGTACCAGTGTCTCACCACCCTCACAGCAAAGAATTTCTTCCTAATATCCAACCTAAGTCTCCCCCCTTTCAGTTTGAAACTGTTCCTTTTGTCCTACCACTCCATGCCCTTGTAAAAAGTCCCTCTCCAGACTTCTTTAGGCCCCCTTCAGGTACAGGAGGGCTGCTATAAAGTCTAAGATCTTGTTTTGAATTCATCAGAAGTCACCCCAAATCTCCCATGGCAGAGGATTTGGGTTGCTTCATCCCACCCTGAAGTGGAGCATCGCACCCGTGTTGGAGCAAATGTAGTGAGAAACAGAGTTCTCACACAGCCAAACAAGGCTCCTCCAGCAAGGCAGCATCCTCGTTTTAAGGTTCAGCAGTACAACAGAATCCATATTTCTCGTGTTGCCTAGCACACACCTGCCCCTTCCAATTTAACAAGGTCCCTTTCTGCCCAGCTCTCACTTCGCAGAGGTGGACAGGTTGACATTAGTGGACCTGCAGTCATCTACAGATCATTAAGCTGCAGATGCCAGAAGAGAGACTGCTTTAAAAAAAGCCAAACAAACACTACCTTCTGCCTGTTTTGGCAGGTAGACAGACATTAATCCCTCATCTGATGCTTTGCCTGCCAGAGTCATATTAGGGTTTGCACACAAGCCCAGGGCTGCTCCTCTCCAAGCACAACCGCAATTACCAAATCATGTCAGCAGCAATGGGCATGCCTGCCCTGGCAAGATGCTGCTGGCCACCACTGCCCTACCTGTGGTCTGGGCACAAAAACTTGTGACCACCACAGTTTGAGACTGGTGAAGCTTTTAACCCCGTTGCTCCTCCCCATGTTCTGCAGAAGAGATAAAAGTCCCCAAGGTGCCTTTACACAGCAGCTCCTCCAACCCCACCCTGCCTCCCAGCATGCCACCAAGCTGTAACTCGTTCAGGAGCTCATCAAAGGGAAAACAAACCCTACAAAAACCCCCATTATATGGCTTTCATTTACCCATATAAGCAGTAAGACGACATCCTAAAGTAGAATCTAGAGACATTCCATAGACCTGCAAGTGCCATCCCTGCAGCTGGGATTCCTTATTTAGTGTAGCAGTGGAGAAGGGGGTAACACCAGGCTTGTGGAAGAATATCCACCCCTGGGTTGTTTCCACACACCTGCTCCCCTTCATTAGGTCATGAAGCTGAAGATTACAGTTAGGTGTGGGCTTGTTTAGTCAAGTGCCGTCTCTTTAAAAAGACTCAAGTAATTTTACTCTGATAAGCATCTTCCAACTCTAACTATAAATGAGTATCTGATTCCATGTGAGGACAAGCCTGCAATGACCCGAGACGTCCTGATGCACACTGCCAACACACCCACTGGTTCTATTCCCACGGGGATGCTTTGGAGCTGCAGTGCAGGGTCAGGTTCCCCACCGCACAGGGCTTTCCAGCAAGGCTCTGGTCCCTTCTCACTGACTTCCCTGGGAGCAGACCACGCTCAAATCTTGCCCTGGTCCTACAGCAAGCGAGCTGCAAGCCAAGGACTATTCCCAATGATCACCAACCAAGATGGTCTCGGCTCCCAGTGTGATGACAACTGGGCATCCCAACAGCTGAGCAACCAAGATTTTGAAAACCCAACACTCCCCTTCTTTCCAGCATCATCCCTCAGCTCCCCAGTCTGCTTTTGATCCTGAGCCATTTCCAGTACGTGCTCTTGTACCTGCAGTCAAGCCTCAGCTCTGTCTCAACTGCAAACAGCCTTTGCAGAACAGTTTATTTCTCTGATTATTTAACCAGAGGCTTCCTGGCTTCGCTCTCACCAGCCACTGCAGTGATGTGTAATTACAAGACTTTAAGAAAAATCAAAGGGAAGTGGCATCTCATGCCAGGCCAGTGCTGCCAAGATCTGTTCTTCAGTCTTTCAACTTCAAATAAATAAATAAATAAATAAATAAAACCCCCCACCAAATTCTCTTCCTGCCCCTTGGCACATCATGTCAGGTAGTTTCCTCTATACACAGAAGGTTTTACCCCAAAATATAACATTTTACAGAGTCTCTCCCCTTCCATCTTCTGCTGCTCAATGGGTGAAAGTCAAAGGCAACACTGTGAGTAATTTCTGCAAGATGATTTCAGGCCTGTCTTCATGTTTGGCAGAGACTGATGCCAAATCTGGCATTTTCAAGATGTCCAAGAGACAGGCTTCTAGTCTCCATTTTTATTACAAGTCCAACTCTCTGCCTTTGGAAACAGCTGAAGAAATTCAATGGGTATTTGCTAAACTAAAGGGACTGTTTAGAAGAAAGTGTTTTCAGTGTGTGGGCTGTTCTTGATCTTCTAAAAGGAAGCAGTCACACAAGGTTAAACTCACAGAGCACTATCAGCCCAGCACTGTGGTGTTCAGGCACCACGCTGATAATTTTTCTTTGGAAGTTGTTGGCAAACTGCTTTTGAACTTCGGGTTCCCATCTGCTGGGCTAGAAAGGAAGAGCCAGCCGAAGCAGCAAGAAGCCCAGCTTCTTCAACCACTGCTGCACCACCTTCAAGATCCTGCACAGGCAACACCTGGGGGCTTTGAGGAGAGCCCCTGCCATGGGGACAGACACAGGGACAGACATGCAGGTAGGCCAGCTGCTAACTCAGGCCATTAGTCATCACAAGCTCTTCCCAGACCTCTAAACCATTTAATCCAGTGAGAATCATTGGCATTTGCCACCTTGGCTGGAACACATCCATGTTAAGGACATGGGTCTTGTTTTAACACCAGCCTTGTAACCTACTGCTATTTTTAGGTTTGAGCTGTAATTTAAGGCATGTGTTATGACCAGAGAGGGCGCACAGGGCATAGACACCAGCTCATGGGGAGATGAGGCCAAGCAAAATGCCCCATGACAACTACCATTGCTCAGGATCACACAAGTATCACAACTATTTAAGCAATTCAGTGTATCAAGCACCATGAAGAACCAGGCAAGAGTTTGAGCCATTGCTTCCACTCTAGAATCCTCCTCTTTTGGGAAGAAGCCCAATTACAGTGGAATATTATGGGATAAAGGTTGGACTTGACGACCTTGGAGGTCCCTTCCAACCATAATGATTCTATGATTCTATATCTTTGCTCCAGCACTGAGTAGTGCTGCCACCACCCTGACCATGCTCCACCCAGAACTGATGGGCTTAAAGAAATGGGTAATAAAAATTGATAATAAAACCCTCCAAATGGGCAAAGCCTTGGATGCCAGCTGTGTTCCCATCTGGCATCACAGAGGTACATGGGCCACCGCCCAAGCACAGCTCCTCCGAGCAGAGGCTGCAGCACCTACGTCAGACCCAGTCTTCCCTTTCAAAGGTTAAAGCTGTTTACTGAAAGGATTAGGAGGGAGGAGATGGTAAACGAGGAGGAAGCGGGGGGAGACTGGGCGCAACAGCTACATACACAGGCTTCACCCTGGCAATAAACATGCCCCAACTCCTTGTTGGTGTGGCCAGCCAAGGTACGGGTGGGGAGGTCATATGGATGTCAGCACACTGCTGACCCAGAGCTTCATCTCCAGCCCCAGAAGATGATTTAAACCTAATTGCTTACCCTCCACACCCCTAGTGCAACCACAAACCAGGCTGGCACCTGAAGACCTGGGGAGCAGCTGTGATCCTCACACCTATGGAGGCTTTGCCCTGGCTGCCTACCATGGAAGGGTCTGTGCTAGCAGCATGGGAGGGGAAAGATTTCCTCTCTGCAACAGCCTGAAGTTTGTTCCTGGCTACTTTCACCCTTGTCTGAAACGCTGCTTCAGGATGAAGCATGATTTGGGTATGAACACTGCTGGAGCAGCAGAAAGCTAAGCCATGACACTGCAAGCTCTGCAGTTCATCTTAGCTGCATGGCCAATTATTAAATCAAAGGTCAATTTCTCTATGGCACTACATGTTCCCTCATTTCACGTAAACAGTTTTAAGAGCCAAATGTTTCAATAGGGAAACCAAAGAGGGATTTATGAACCACTGTGGAGGAGAACAATTTCCATATCTGACACAACAGACCACCACCACCAAGTAAGAACTAACGAGCAAAGCCCTTCCAGCTAACGCAACATGATTTAGGCAACATCAGATTGCACTGAAACCAAGGCAAAGTATTAACTGGTTTGCTCTCTCCACCTGCCTTCACTGCACAAAGTTCAACTGAGGACACGCTGTGGCAGGAGGAAGTCATGAAGCCACCCACACCAACATGGAACCTGTGTGACTGTTCTTGGACAGTGGACGCCTCACTGGGTAAAACCCGGGCTCAAAGAGCTGTGGTGAATGGAGTTAAATCCAGTTGGCAGCTGGACTGAATGGGCTCAAGTTGTGCCAGGGGAGATTTAGGTTGGATATGAGAAGAAATTTCTTTACTGAACGGGTTGTCAGTGGCTGAATCGCCATCCCTGGACACGTTTAAAAGTCATCTACATCTGGTACTTAGGGACATGGTTTAGCAGTGGGCCTGGTAGAGCTGGGTTAGCAGAGTTAGGTTAATGGTTGGACTCGGTGATCTTACAGGGCTTTTCCAACCTAAACCACTCTATGGTTCTACTGCAAGAATGACTGGGAGGGATGTTCAAAACAGCCCAACCAGGAGCCCAGAGTAATGGGGCAACTGGCTTCCAGACCTGAGCAGCTTGATCAGATACTGGGGCAGTTTGTCAGCCAGGTGTACTTTTTGCTATTACACCCAGCTTATTTCCCAAGACAAGGGGAAAACTCAGCAAGTATTTTGTGAATTTGATGCACTAGCTGAATTCAGCTGCTAGAAGATGACAGAGAAGACAAGAGAAGCACATCTTGGGAAGCACAGGATGACCCATGAACAATGCTGTCCCCTAAAGGATGACAAGATCTGGCAGACAGGGTTATAACTAAATGGGCTAACACAGCCTCACCACTCACCACACATCACCTTCTCCTACCTGCAGGGTTTCTTTAATTGAATCAAATGCACAGCACTGCTCACAAAGACAGCTCTAACATGGGCTGCAGGACAAGGCCCAGCTTCAACGTGGATATTCTGGCATGGGGTCTGAAACACCAGGTTAGGAACCAGAGCTGCACCCACTCAAAGCAACTTGGTCTGGTTCCTGCACTTGAGCACTCTATCCCCTGTACAAACTTGGCCCTTGCTCTGAGGTGCTTCAAAACACAGTAAAGAATCAGAAATTCAACCAACCAGTAACTAAGGTCTTGAGGAAAAAAGTTACTACAAGTTAGTAACAACCAGCTGCTTTTGGCCAATGAACCACGGCCAAAGCCACCCAGTATTTCTGGTAGTGCCCACAAATAAGGATGTCTAATAAGGCTCTGCAACCCCATTGCAGATTACTCATCATAGCCTCAAGGACCACACTTCAGGTACCACAGATTTTAGGGAAAATGGAGAGCAGGTGTTACTGGAAAAAGTTACTGCAAATGGAAAAAAGCTCAAGGAACCGCACCCTAAGAACTCAAAATAGTTAAAAGGAAACTGATAAGCAGCACAAACACAAGAGAAGACACAAAACTAATTTCAACAAAACCTTTCTGGTTCTATAAATGCATTAACAAAGGCAAACAAAGTGCAGGTCTATGAATCAGCAGGAAGGAAGAGAGAGTACATGACAGAAGATGCCCTGCTCAAAGCCTTCTTTGCTTTGTACTTAAGCACTGAAGAATGACTTTCATCAAGGACTGCTCTCTCTTAAACCTTCCTATCTTTTTTCAGTTCATCCTTTGTTTGCCCCCCCTTGTTAAATATGCTTTTCTAAAGGTTAACTGTGAATGAATGTTAAACGTTAAGCAACCTCCACACAAAGTAAGGACTCATCAGTGCTGTCTGGACAGGACAAGGGGGGATCAAAATTGCCACCACAGCTTTGCAGAGGAAGAACCATGCATCCTACCAGGGAGATCAAGGCTGCTCGGTGCTCACCTTCATGCCACCATTAATTTGACATCAACTTTTACGAATTTCAATCTAACAACCACATCAGGTCATCTTTAAAGTGTCATCAAAAAGCTATCAGCTAGTCATCCACCAAAAGAAAACACTATAAAGCAAAGCCTCCAGAAAGACATCATGACACAGCCTTTAAGGACAACCTTCCTGGCTCCAGCATGAGCGAAGGGCTGGGGACACAAGCCAGCAGTAATGATTTAGAGGTAATAACCTGAAATTGAGGTGCTGCCAAGTGATAGGGGACGACTCAGCCTTCCAGAAACAGATGGAGTGAGGGGAAAAAAAGGGCAACATGAAAGTCAACCAGACCCACACCTGAGTCACTGAGAAAACAGGGAGAGTGTGAAACAGAAGAGAAACAAAAAGGAGGAAAAAAATAAATAAAATCCTTCATTCAAGATTGTTCTACCAACGATGGGTGGGAACAAGAAGGAGATGAGCTGGGGCTAGTAGATGACATTCTCTCCATTAACCCCTTCTTCAGGAGCAGGGATACACCATGGGAACAGGAAGGTGGAGAAGCCAAGGAAGAAGGAACATCTGAGGAATCAGTATAAGGCTTTATCCTCACTACAAGACCCAGCGAGTAAGAAAAGCAAATGGTCACTGGACTTGATGCAGCCCCTCCAAAGCACCACGCAGGATGGTGGAGAGGACATTAACCCCTGGCGGCCCCCAGTCACTACTGCTCACCATGCCCGTTGCAGTAATAGATCCACTTCTCCCTGTTCTGTGTGGGGGTGGTGGACTTTTTCATAATAGCTTTTTCCACAATGGCACTGGGATCTTGCCTGGGTCCCTTCTTCAGAGTCCGTGAGCTCTTCCTGACGCTGCAGACAACGATAACCACCAGGACCAGCAGCAGGAAGAGGACGATCATCCATGGCAAGTGTTCGTTGATGTCGAAGTGCTGGTGGACATTCTGCGGACCTCGCCGGGGGGGCCTGTATGGAACGCTAAACTTCTCACCCCCCATCTCCAGCGACGGCTGCTTCTCCAGAGCTTGGCTGGTCTGCTTGTGCCGGTAGCTCTGTGCCTGGCTGGAAGCACTGGAGCCTGCAACAGGCCCGCTGGCACTGTCCGTCTTGTTGGCCGAGGTCTCGTTGTAGTCGCCCGCTGGCTCTGCTGTGCCACTGGAAGCGTGTGGCATGGAAGAGGGGACAAAACTGGGAACTGAAGAGTTCAAACCTGTGAAAGGAGAGAAGAGTTCAGTGTCACGGCATCTGAGATGCAATACGGCATCATGTCACAGTCTAAGACCTGCCTGAGCATCTGCCTGGCCAGCAGACGGAAATCCAACGCCAGGCAGCCAGAAATGGAAGAGGTGAAGTTGAGGTTTGGCTCTGGGAACAGATAGGTACAGTTACAGAGGTAGGTTCAAGATAAAACTGACCCTTGTTGGTATTATGGTTTGAGACTTTTGTCTCAAGTCTATTGGCAGTTTGTTTAAAAAAACCNAGGTAGGTTCAAGATAAAACTGACTCTTGTTGGTTAAGTCTATTGGGAGTTTGTTTAAAAAAACGCAAGTGATTAAAGGCATGTTGTCGACCTATGTTTGTCCCACATTGCCTACTTCTCAAAAAACCTACAACTTTGAGGTGTCTTAATGAACATGGGTTTCATCCCAAATGTGGAAAACATGGTATCTGGGCTAAAGACACGTGAAAATTTGGAGGCTCTCTACTGGGTTTTGCTAAGGAAGCACAAATGTTTTTATCAGCACTGCAAGCAGCTGTGCAACTACAAAACATGTTTCTGAAGCAACAGAAGCAACCCAACCTCACCCTGCAAGCTACTTTTCATCTTTATTGAATTTTCTTATCAACCAACAGCTCTCAGTTCCCATGACCAAAGCCTGGCAAGAAAAGAAAGGGCTTTTACGGCAAACGCTAGAGCTTACTTTGGAAACTTGGCTTTTGAAGATCATGTCTCATCCTGGTTGAGCCAGAGAATGGGTGTAACCACCTGTAACCTGATTTTGCCTCAACTTGGTTACCCAAAACACCCTGACCAGGATACAAACAGGGAAAATGCTTTAACTTTTACCTAATAGTCTACAGTTGATTTCAAAGTTCAGGGAACACCCTCCCATCCTCTCTCAATGACACACCAACATCCTACCAAGCTTTGAGACCTAACAAAGGAGAAGCATTGGAGGTCTACCACTGTCAACCCTTTCCTTCTGTTGTATTTACCATCTCAGATGTTCAGGCCAACAAAAGTTGCATTTCTTAACTAAAATGCCCCATCTGAGATACTGTAAGGAGGCTGCTTCCCAGAGAGCATTAAGCACCATCTCAGATGGGGTTCTATAGCATAACTGCAACCAGCCACGGCTAAAGCACCTCCCTCAAGACTCTGATGATACACCATTTTCAACTAAATGACAGAATGGGGAATTCAACCTGGTTCTCCCCACCAGTGATAGCAATAGCAATATGAATGTTATTAATAATAGAATAGTAACAGGAATGTTATTAAGCACAACTGAGGGCAACCTGATGCACTCTGGAGCAGCCTTCCGGCCATGAAGCAAAAGTATCATCCACGCTTTAGACCAGGCTGCCCTTTAACAACCTAAAACCAGCCCTGACCGAGGCAGGAACACAATCTCACAACCAAAAACACATCTGTGCTGCAGCGGTGGACATTACCTTTGGGTAGATGAGCAGTTGGTGGAACTTCATAGGGCTCTTCACCCAGTTCAGCGCTTGATGAAGTCAAAGACGTGTTTGGAAGAGACGCTGGAGAACCACAGACATTGTCACTCTCCTTCGTCCCCGGCTTGATGACCACCATGTTTTTCCCAAAGCAGTCAGTGTATGTTTTGCACTTCATCACACTAGAAGGCACATCAGAAAAAGTACCACGAGGGCACGGCTTGCACCTAACGTCTTCCGTCTCGGTTCCTTTCTTGCGGACGCCCCAGCCGACCGGGCACACGGTGTAAGGGACGCAGGTATCGTTCGTTTGAAACGTACCAGACAGGCAAGTGCACTCGCGGTCAGACAAGGCAGTACAATGAGTTTTCTCAATCATTGGCAGTTCACAGGGTTTTCTACAAGGGTGGCACCGCTCTATGCCGTTCTCATGCTTAGTAAAGGTCCCATCTGGACAAGGGCTGCACTCTCTTAAGGTACTCTTCGTACAGTGTTTAGACACGTAGGTTCCTGCGGGACATTTGTCGCAGATCAGCTCTTTGTTGGTGGCACGGTCAAAGTGGCGGTACTTGCCAGGGGAGAGGCTGATGGCATTCTGCTGAGAGGTCAGCTTTGGCTGACCGTTAGCGGTGCCAAGGAGCACGAGCAGCTGGAAGACAGACAGGAGTTATTAGTCAACAACAGTGCATGACCGGAGCCCTCTCTGCCGGTGATCCCTTGCAGGATCACGAAGCACATCCCAGAGATGTTCCTACATGCAGGGGAAGGAGCACAGCGAGGTCAGAGTGGAAGAGAACCAATGCAGATGGCAGCACGCTCTCCAGACACGTGGCCAGCTAGGATTATAATCCCTTAAATTTGACACCACGCTTCTCGGTAAGACTAAGCATCATTTACACTGCAGCCCTGCCAGGGCAGTAAATACTGCTAATTGTGTTTCAGCAGTACGTGCTACCTGGCCACCCCAGGAGAATTCAGACCAGCTTTGCATTTCAAGGCTGAGAGGCTCCAGCACAAGCCAGGCGCTTGCCAAGGAGACAGAAAACACACACAGGTGGCAGCTCTGACCTGCAAAACTTTCCTCCTCTGTATTTATTAACCTGCACTTGTTCAAATTGTGACCTTTCTAAACAACACGAACCAGGATGCAGCCCGGGCTAGCAGGCATTACCAGACTATTTCTCAGCTCCTCTGCCCTTCCATGATTTTTTATGACCCTGCACAAGTGCAGGGTTTGGCGAAACCACAAGGGATGTTCTGCTTCAAGTCTCTAAACACATCTGAACCCACTTCATACCAGATTAGCAACAGGAAAGAAAACCCAATGCTATTTTTAAGCTCTTTGACGAGCTCTGCTGTAACTTGGTTCCTCATTGCATCAGACACAGGTAAAAGGTCTCCAGTTTTTAGACACCGAACTGCACCCGGCTGTGCTTGGCTAGATGATGACTACAAATCTGTTTATCTCTACCTATACCTAATCCCAGGGCTTTATTTCTTTAAATTCCTCTGCGCTGAGGCTGCTCCATCCCCAAGCAAAGCCCCATCTACTGAGCAGGACTTCCACGTCCTCCTCAAGACCTCAGGTCCATGGATTTAACGTCAGTTATGCCAGCAAAGATAAGACCAAAATGTGTATCAAGAGAAAGGCTGACAGCCTCATACAGGCATGCAAAGCAATAGCAAACACATTTTCAAACAGCCCCAGGCTGAGTTAGGAGGGAGAGAAAGGAATGAGCCAACGTTTCCTTGAATTTCCAAAGGTGCTTTCTGACACTGAAGGTAAAAAGACCAAAGACCCTAACGCTTTTCAACAGCACAGCCAGGCTCGTAAATCACTTGGCTATGTTACACAAGCCCTCACTTTTGCTCTGCTACCTATTCTGGGCTATCAGCCAGCAAGAAAATATTCGGGGGGAATAAAAAAAAAGCCTCCCAACAAGATGACTCTGCAGAAGGCAGAGCCGCAAGCCGCGCCGCATCGGTTTTGGTGCAGTCTCTTGCTTCTTGGAAACACACAGCAGATTTCTGTTTCACCCGCTAAATAATTTACGGCTCGGGATTTGTACAAAACACTTCCCATTTTTCCCTTTAATTTTTTTTTTCTCCCCTCCTGAAGCTGCAATTACAGAGCAGGCAGAAGCAGGCAAGCCCGCAGGAGTTGACAAGGATCCTGCAGCGGCCGGGCTAATTACAGCACATCAAATTAAAACAAAAAACGGGGCTGTCCTGGCAGGCAGCAAAGGCTTACAGGAGGCGTTTTATTTTTCCCCTCCCCTAAGACATGATTTAACGAAGCGTTTAGCTGGCTCTGAGGAAACCTGCCGCCCGTAATCTTCATGATGCAACCCTGAATTAGCAAACCAGACACAGCAGGATCCGGACTCCCGAGGTTACGTGTGGGGTCACCTGTGTTACTCATCCTCCTCCTCGTGCCGGCGCTGAGCAGGATGGGGTGTTGGGAGAGCTGGGACAGGCAGCGGCTCCCCTGCCTTGCAGGGGATGAATTATGTGCTGCCATCTCAGATCCTGATTTCTCCCTCTGCATTGTGCCAGACCTCAGGAAACCCACAGATAACCCCACCACAAGCACGTGCCATGGGTCTCATGGTGCTCTCCCTTTTCTTCCCATCTCCAGTGTCATTCCATCACTCACCCAGGTAACTAAAGCCAGTGAACCTGCACTATTGTAACAGCACCAAGTCTGGATTTTGTTTGGTTTGGGGTTTTTTTTAAACCCTATCTCAAGCAAAGGAGCACTGGTGCTTTTGAACATCTCCAGATCTTCAGCTGCACACACACTTACAAGCTTAGGGACAACAGCAAGTCCCTGGGGGCAGGGGGGAGGCTAAGGAGCGTTGAGCATCCGCTATTTATTTGGATTGGTGCTTCTGGTCCCTAAAAAACATCCAGCTGATCAGGTTTTGTGGCTGGCACCACACAGATCTCTGAAACAGAAGGGCAGGAGCAGGAGGACCTCTTCAATAAAAGGGGCTGTCTGCTGGTTTGGTCCCGCAGCCTCACGACTGCCCAGCAGGATGCAAAACGAGACCTTTCTGACTGATATACCCAGCTTCAGTGGCCAGAGCAAGAGAGTAATGAAGTGGGCTCTGCTAAGCCACCACATTTCAGTTCATTACTTCAACACCAGGGAAAGTGTACGGGGTAACAAACCACACAGGAATGAGGAATTGGTACAGGACAACACCACAGAGCAGATTTGGTTCCAAGCAGTTTCAGCGCCGCTCTCCGTGTCCGATGCAGAAGCAGCTCTCAACACTGAAGCCAAAAGGCTCAAGCAGTTTGGGGTGGCCAGGAGCACTGCCACCCTGCACCACATGGACAAAGGCAATTCCCAGCCCTTCCACCTATTCCAACACATTTGGTTGGTTGGAGGTTTTCCGCTACGAGGAAAGCAAATCCGGCTGGGGAACCTCCTCACACTGGGGAAATGGCTTAGGCAAGAGGACCTTCATGCTCAGCTGCAAACAAACCCTTGAGCCAGCAGTACCCCACAGCTGATGTGGGCATGACCCACCTTACCACCCCCCAGCTCGATGGCTCCACCTCAATGGTCACATCTACACCAGCCCTCCATCACCCCGAGAAACCCCAGGGGCAATCTGCACAGTAAACAGTTTCTAGGGGGCCACAAGCTTCCCAGGCACGTGCCGGGGGAATACTGCTGGGAACACAGTGACTCATTCCGGACCCAAAGCTGCTCAGTGAGCCAACACGCCAGCTGAGAGCTGGTGGATCTGAAATGAGTGACGCCTCGAGATGCTCCACATCTCAGGTTGTGTTAAGCAATAAATCTAAAATATAAAGAAAAAAAAGGCAAAAGCCAGCCAAATACAGGGCACTTGACCCCAGCAGAGATTTTGTTTGGTTTGGGGGAGACCTATAAGCGAGCAGGGACCGACAGTGCTAAACTGATGCTCTGGGAATCGTTTCCAAGCAAAACCAGCAGAATTTGGTGGAAATGGCAGCGGGCTCCATGGCGATGCCTTGGCACAGGTTGGGGACGGGCGGCACAGCCCGCTGCCCTCCCTAAAGACCAGCTGCACCCTCCGCCAACCAGCACCGGGAAGCTGCTTGCGACATTTCAGGAGAAAAAACAATAAAACAAACCCGGAATGGCAAATAAACCGGTCTGGAGGTTTTACGGTAACTTTGCAGCCGGGAGGAGCCCATCTCCTGCCCCGCTTGCTGCAATAAGGATCAAGTTACTCATTCCAAAAAAGTTGCCTGTGAGGACAGCATCAAAGAGCCAAGTGAGATGCTGCTTCCCGCAACGGGGCCAGATGTTCCTGCTGGTTTGGAGGCTGTGAAACCAAGAGTCCGGGGCTTGCCCTGCTCAGCAGTCCCTTTACTACGTCTTGAGAGTGAAACGCAGGCAGCTGAGCCTGCCAGAACAGCAGCACCGACCAGCACATGTGGTCCCCACGAAGGAAAACCCAGCAGCTATTCCTGCAGGCAACACCGACCGGAGGTCACACACATCCTTGGCAGCCAGGGTTCTGCTCTAAAGCAGATGAAATCCCCCAGGTTCCTGAAAGCCCCACATCGAAGCCAGGTGACAACACGCTGGTTTGGGGCGAGGACGTCGGGGGACATGGTGGAAACTACCTTGCAGCAGATATCCAAAGCCCCACGCCAAGCAAGGGGAACCATGACCAAACCCCAGCCTTACGCAACCGCTGCGGAGCGGCTCTGACTCAAAAACCGAGCGGCCAAGCAGCCCGGGGTTTGCTGCCCCACTCAGGGACCCGCCATCGATTTGAACACACTTCCACGGCGCTGCAAAGGCATTAACTCCTTGCGGGGCTGAAAGCAGCTGCCTAAAATTTTGAAGATTAAGGTGCTGGATGAAGAAACCCTGGTCGGCGGCCAACGGAGCATCCTGCCAGCTCGTGAGCAAAGGGGAATTTTGTCTTACGGCTCGTTTGCCCCTATGATCAGCACACACACACACGGGCCTGAGTACACACGTGCACAAGCAACATCCGTGTGTGTCTGCTCAGTCCCAGCTTCGTTTGCAAAATTGGTGTTGCATTTTCCTACACCTTTATATCATTTCCCCCCCACCCTTTTCCCTCTACACCCACCATTCCCAACTGACCTCTAGCATCCCAGCTGGAGCTCCGTATCTCAAGCTCCCCATTGGCATCTTAAGGTCCCCATTGGCATCTCAAGGTCCCCATTGGCATCTCATCTTCTAGACGTGCAGCAGCACTCGCCTCTCCCAGTGGGAAACCGGTGCTTGGGAGCACCCTGCCTGGACCCTGGCTGCTCCTCCACTGCGAGAAGTTACCCTTTGCCTTCCAAGCAACGAGGCTGCTTCCTGGCTAATGCTCTCCCAGCTTGAGATTATTTTTTGTTTACTCGGATTCCTGTCGAGCCAGCACCAGCTTGCTAAGATCCACCTTGAGTTCAAGAGCAAGTGCACTCCTCGGTTACACAACGCAGCCGCAGGAGCTGCGGCGTGTGCCTGACACACGGGATCACCATCCCTGCCCCAAAAGCTGGGACGTGGCTCCAAAGCGCTGACTCGGAAGGGCCCTCCCTACCTGGGAAGGTAAAGCTGGAGGGGAACCCGCCGGGAAAACATTCCTGCAATCAGCGACAGGGAGTTCTGCTGCCTGTCCAAAGGACGGCAAGCAGCTCGAGGGGATGGATGGATGGATGGATGGATGGATGGATGGATGGATGGATCCCAGCCCAATGTCGAGCTTCGGGAGCGGGGCAGGGGGGTAAATCAAGGATCTGCTGAGCCCTCGAGGTGCGGCACAGCCCTGGAGGCAGACTCCGGGGAGGATGCCACCCTGTGCCCGCCTGCGGGAAAACTGGGATGGAGAGGATGGAGCAGGGAATACCGCACCCAGCACCCCCCGGGGAAGGCACAGGGGAGCCCCGCGCACCCCCCTCCGCAGGG
>VZRW01006415.1:0-36221 GCA_013398125.1 Aegotheles bennettii | reverse complement strand
ATTCCATAACAAAATTTCCTGCCAAAATTGATAAAGGCAAAGAAATCAAGAACTGCGCTCTCTTCGACTTCTGCTTTCTGCCGTGTCGGCAGCTACTGCATTCCTGAGCGAAGGGGGGGAGAGAGACAGAAGGCCGTGGCCGCTTTTTCCCTATCAGTGTTTTTTTTCTTCACCTGCAGAGACTGTTTTTTCGGTTTTTTGTTGTTTTTTTTTCTTCCCGGTTTCTTCTGCATACCAGAAGAGAACTTTTTTCTTCCCTGGACTCCTGGTTTCAGGATTTTGTAAATATATTTATCCTTTTCCTCTTCCATTTCCCTTTAACCTGTTATTCTCTTTTTTCCCTGTTTTCATTAAATTATTATAGTTTGTTTTCAATCTCCAAGTGTTTGTTCGTTTGTTTGTCTTGTTTATTTCTTTCCTTCCGGAAAGAAGTGAGCAATAAATATTGTCTTGAAGTTCGCAGTCTGCCCTAGCTGCGAAACCGAGACAGGTTACTTGTCATTAATACATATATAGAATGCTTTTTGTAACAATAACATTAATATCTCAACTAGCAGAAGAGTGAACATATTAAAATTTACTAAGCAGCAAATAAACATAGAATCATAGAATATGATAACAATAGAATAATGGAATAATATAACTATTAAAGCCATTTTTCACTGTAATTAATTAATAAAAAAAAAATTACATGCAAAAGCCTTCTAAAATTTTTTCCATGTTTAATCTTTACTCAAAGACATAAAATATTAGTAAGACATCAAGTTAAAAGAAGTGTAGGGAGTAAGATGAGAAACAATCTGAAATTGGAAAAAAAGAATTTATCAAAAAATACTCTTAGAGGTTACAAAAATAGTAAAAAAGACATATTTGGCAAGAATGAAAGTAACTCTTTGCAAAAGAAATAATAATTTTGTAATTTTTGTCAATTTATTCTCCTGAAAAAACAAGGATAAAAGAATGGCTTTTGCTATCTAATGGGGATGGAATGTTACGAAGATAAGCCAGGTAGTAATGATAGTCTGCTTCTAAGCTGTCTGAAAATAGCCCAAAACTTTTGTCTCAGATTTTAGTAAGGAGAACAACATGTCAAAGACAAGTGGGCCATTGAGCCCATATACAAAAAGAATATTATCACATATGCAATGAGAATAGAATGTAAGGTTTTTTACTGTATTTCAGTTAAGAGACTTGACAATCTCAGTCCTTTAGTATTGTAAGAATTGGCACACAGAATCACATGTCTAGCAAACAATGATCTTTAATCTGTCTGCTGAATGAGAGGTTCTACAATCTGTGAGATTGTAGAATACCATATATTCTGTCTACATTTAAGAAACATCAGACAATTTGTTCTGCCCTCAGTAGTAAAATAGCCTAGATGTGGTCTGCAGTCCACAGCTTTTAATGAAAGGAGTTGAGGAGCTGTATTTGCTATTTGGCCAGGGGCTATGTATTTCCCAGTTGTGTATGACAAGAAAGCAGATTCCAGCCTTGGCAGATGGCCTTGTCAACAGCAGGTAGTAAGATAAAAAAGCCAGTGTAAGAGTGTGTGTGTAAATCAAATATGCAAAACTGTCAGACAGCAGGCTTGCCCCAAAATGATGGAATTAAAAAGTAAGTTGAGAGCCCACAGCCTACCTGGATGACATGGCCTCTATGCTGTATCATGTGGGCACCATCAACAACATAGACATTGACCACTGGAAAACCATCAATGCCTAAGGCAGGGCTGTCTGCTTCACACAATGCCTCCTTCCAAACTCCCTGATACCACAGCTGTTATGATGTCCATTGGAAATCTGTCCTTGGGTATCTGCCATGGCTTTCCTCTCTTCCTTATGATTTCTGAAACCTATTGTGGAACTAAGTTGGCAACCCAAATACTGTTGGAAAGAACATTTTCTGTTGCTACTTGAGAACAATGTAGAACAGGGGTAATGATTTTAAACTGAAGGAAGGTAGATTTAGGTTAGATATAAGGAAGAAGTTTTTCACCATAAGGGTGTTGAAACACTGGCAATTTGCACAGAGAGGTGGTGGATACCCCATCCCTGGAAACATTCAAGGTCAGGTTGCATAGGGCCCTGAGCAACCTAGTCAAGGGGAGGATGTCCCTGGCAACGGTAGGGTGATTGGAATAGATGACCCTTAAGGTCCCCTTCCAACTCTAGGTATTCTGTGATTCTGTGATTGGACCATTAGCCATATTAAATATTAATCAGGGAATTAAAAGACATACAAAGGATTCAACCTGAAAACAAGTATAAAATAAATGACAACATTTGTAAAAGGTGGGGGGAGAGGCCTTGGAACAGGGTGAGGAGCAGTGACCCTGTTTGGGCATTGCTGGACATCACCCTGTAATACTCTCAGCCCTGCCTGGGCCAAACTGAGCACCTCCCATGGAATACAGGGACAACTTGAGGCTAGTCAGTGACCCACAGCATGGAAAAGGGGGAATGTTGAGGGGACACCTCTCCTTTGAGTGTATGTGGGTTCACATGGTGTTTTTGCCCATCTGCCCAGCAGACGCCTTAGTGGGGTGCCCACAGTGGCAGAGGTACATGTTCAACTGGAGCACTCACATCTCCACAGAAGGATCTACATGTGGTGTACCTTCACCCACACAGTAGGTGAGTTGCACTTCAGTCTGTGTGTGTGTATGACTGTAACTTTTGGGGATATGTTATGGAAGGGTTGTTACCAAACCATACGTGTTTGTTAACATTTTATATATCAAGTATAGTGATGCATCTTTTGTACTGCTGTTATTGGTCCTAAACATAATTCACTGATTGACGGTTTATTTCATATTGTTAATAAATCAACAAACTACTTCTGTACTGTTTAGACTAAACAATGTAGACTGAACAGTTTTTCCATGAGACAAACATATTTAGGAAAAAAAGTGTTGCATATATTGTTTTCCTTTCCTTCTCCACATTTCCCCTTGTTTGCTGTTCTTCAGGCAAAATACAAAGGCCAAGTAAAGTGAATCCAGAAAAGATCTGAGATGTGAAGACATGATCTTGTCTGTGAGAGCTTGAAAGACACCTATGACAAACAAGGAATAGAGAAATACTCAGTGCTAGTAAGTTGAAGTTGTTTGTGGCTTGACCACTCAAATGAGTTGTGTGTTCCTGCTCTAGAAAAGGTTTGAACAAAAGGTTGAAGACATAAATGAAAAATGGCATGAAGCTTAGTGAATTTGCATCACACCTGACTGATTTAATTCATCTTTGAAGGGCACTACTGACTTCTTTTTTGATAAAAAAAGGCAGTAGATCTAGTCACTCTGGATCTCTGATACATGCTTGCTATGGTGTCACACAGGAAAAGCTAAGTGAAGCTGGAGAAAGGGAAACTGAATATAAGGAGAGAATTAACTGAAGTGTTTGCATGGATACATCATACTGAAAGAGAGCTACTAAACTAAACAGAGAAACCTAGTGAAGTTGTAACAATTAAAATTTTATTATGGACAAAAAAGATGAACACAGCATGTATGTGAAACTGAGAAGTAATTTTTAGTCTGCTTAAAAGTTCTAACAGTGCAGCCAAAGTGCAATAAACACTGTTACAAGTCCAGTTATAATAAAACTGTCCAAATTTCTAATCAATACAAACCAAATCATATTAATAATACTAAAGGTAGAAGTTGCTATATATGACAAATTTCCCGCTATGTATGTCTTTCTTCTGTTGTCGTGTTCACTCTTCTGATGTTCCTCTATGTCCTAAGAAGGATGGTTTTAGCTGGGGGAAGAGGCATGCAGCAAGTTTTTCAGTATCCTGAGGACTCTGTGGGGAGGCATATGATAGTCATGGTAGAGTTTCCTCCTGCACAGACTTGGGCTTTTCATGGGTTCTTTTCTAAGTTTTTCTATCACAGCCCACTTCCTTCTTCCACTGCAGCCTGACAGTGGTCCCCAGGCACATAAAGGCTTCATTTTTGTTAGGCAGTGGCTGGGGAGGATGGGGGGGGGTGTGTGTCACCCCCTCACCATCAGAGTCACCTCCAGAGCTGAAGCTGGAGCAGAGGAGGCAGCAGTCACTGGCTCTGGTGCAGGGTTAAACCAGTGACACCCAGCTCCGGCCCAGCAAGGCTGAGCCCCTATACTGCTGGGTCAAGGAAGCAACTTCTTATTCGTAATAACAAAATTATGTCTGGTAGCTATGGAGCTCCTTGTGAAATAGCCATGGAGTGATGTTATCCAGCTTTCTTTTTAATTTTCTTGGAACAAAGTTTAGGTATGTGTTGCTGAAATTTTCTGATAGGTTACATTGGGAGGAAGAATTTGATTTAGCTGAGAACTGAAGCAATAGAAATAGAATCAAAACAAACACTGGAGACTACAGTGCCTTTCTTTTAGGGATTAATGAAAAGTTGTAGTCTCATTAGTTGGAAACTGCTGAGAAATAGAAAAGTCTGCTTATGTTAGCCATTGATGCTAGTGTGACATAATAAAAGTTGAAAAATGACCTTACAATTTGTCAGACTAGGTTTTTCTTACCGAAATAAGGAATTATTAGTTTCATTGTCCATCAAATAGATCTTTTCTGTAATGCTATACACAGTTTTTGACCTGCTGAGTAGTCTGGGAAGATGACTGCAGATTCTAACAAGGGCAAGAATGTCTCACAGCTGCAGTGATCAAGAACTGAGCCCAAGATACTGGTTTGGTAAAGTTCCTGGGCAATCTACTTTGAATCTAAGTGAGAAAACGATTGAGTAACCAGGCATGCTGGAAGGTGGCAGTTGCAAGACTCCCTGAAAGACAGCAGCCTCTTTTTATCTGCATTCAGATGGGCTGACTCCAGGAGAGAAGCTCTCAATAACAAATACTAGACTTAGGACCTCCCACCTCCCACCTGAAAGCAGAAATCACTACCGGTTACTTCCAATGAACACCTGTGAGAGTATGTTTTTTTTCTCTAGTCTGTGTGCAATTGAAGACCACCTTTTTGTATGCAGGAGCTGTGCTTATTCCCTTCCAGCAGATAGATGTTGCTGCATTCAGCCATCTATCAACATCAAATTTGGCATGACTATAGCAATGATTATACTAGTGGTCAGCAGTCTCAACTTGAAAGAAAGATTAACAGAACCTTCTAAAATAAGACCCCATGGAAATGTTCCTCGTCTCCTCCATACCTGGTAGGGAGCAACGAACAGCACTACCTTTTCCTTGAGACTTGTGTCAGATCATGAATGGCAGGATGTTGGGGTAATTAACAGCTGCTTAAAAAGATGGCTGAGAAGACTGTTCTTTAAACAGTCCTTAATCATAGTTTTCTTAATTATTCAATATTATGGATACAGTTTTTTATAGACAGGATCCCCAGCAAGACATAGAGGAGGCTACAACACAGCAAAGCATAATCAGCACCTTTGACCTGCAAGGATTTCATGTTAGGGAGTATTTTAGATGGAGGTAAAGGCAAATTTCTTGGGCTCAGGCCTGAGTCAAATCTACAGTCTAGCAACAGCTTTTGTTGAAAAGAAGAGTAAAAGGCTGAGGTAAGGTTACTATTTGCAAACACGCAAGGACACCAAAGAGCTAATTTATACTGGCAAATGAACAAGTAGGTATAAATTCACCAAGAGGAAATTTACCCAGAAAATGAAAAGAAAGTTCCTATTCACCAGCAAGGCCTGAGGAAATGGCAGGAAGAAACTTAGTTTATTTAAAGTTATGTTTATAAATCAGATAATTGACTATGATGTGAGAAAACTGGATTAAGTATTTTAAGAAATTATTTCAAATCATATGTTCAATATGCATAGGATTTTTAGATATGATCTTTACAGTGCCAAAAGCTGCAGTATATCTTGTTCTTTCTATATGAGATCTAGGGGCCAGTTTCTGTTGTTGCAGTGATGCTCAATCATCTGCTTGGGGTTTAGGCAGTTTGGGCTCTGCCAGCAAGCCTTTAACCATGTAAGTAATTTTAAATCTTTTATGCATCAAGACACCTACAGGTGAGACAGCACCAGAGTTCAGAAACCTTCCTGAAATGGTGAGGTAGGATTTGGATGATAAAATGCTTCTGTGGCTTTAATACAAAACGCTTTTGCAATTCTCTCTGAGTTATGAGAGTGGGGAAAAATATTCAATTCCTGTTGCAAAAGGGATCCAAGGGATCACCACGCTTCTGAGAACAAAGCTAGAGCAAAACTTCACTCAGTTCAAAAACTTGACACAGGCAAAATCCTAGCTGATATTTTTTTTAGTGGATTAGAGAGGTTTAGAGAAAAGAGAAAGGTAGAATAAAAATAAGAAGATTTTTTTCCTGAAGTCACTTCTGAGCATGGTAAATTGGTATCTCTAAAGTTTTCACAATGCCAAATGAAACACTCTCCATTTTGACACTTCACAATCCAAATGTTCAGTCTGAGCAGCATTTGAAGGCTATTCTTGGACTGCAGTCAGGGCTCAAAAGAAGGAACAGAAAGTGAAACTAAATACTGATTTTTAAAGATTTTCAAATTACTGTTTGTGCTCTTATTCTGGTATGGTGGTTTACATGAGATTTTTATATTTTTCTGTGTATCATTTGATCAATGAAATCTTAATATGATGCTGATGCAATATTAATTTCTACTGGATACAGAGATTTTTCTGTCTTTTAAAAATCCTGTAAGACAAACATTAAGAAATGTTGCACTTACATTCATCATAATTTGGTAACTGATAGAAAATTCATCTCATAGGTCTTACTAATGTTCTTGAATTTTTTTCTTTGTGCATATGTGTCAAGCCCACTTAGTATCTTTAAATATCTTCTATTACAATTTGTGTAGGTGTGAATTGTGTGTGTGTATCAAATGAAACATATCTCTTTCACAGAAACATATTGACATAGTTTTTTCTTTCCTTCCTTCCTTTTTGGTTTTTGCTATCCAAATATTTATTTCCATTCCAGCTCTGGGTATTACTTCCTTGCCTTAAAACTGGTGGAGACCTAGGTTTTGCAATAAATGGGAGAAAAATCATAAACCATGCAAGGATGTATAACAGGTAGACAACGTACATGAAGTCTGAGTTTGGTTTATTTGTTTGTGGGGATGCGTGTTGGCAATTAGTACAAATCTTCTCTATTCAGATACCTAAGAGAAAGCTTTGACTTTCTAATCAGCCTGGAGTGTTTATTCTGTAATGAAAGTAATATTTCAATTTCATTTGCATAAAGCATGTGCATGTAGGTCATGTGAACTATATTAAATGGGAATGCTGTGGAATTGTTTCTTTTTCTATACAGCTTCAAACTCATCCTTGTAGGGAATTACTTATACCTGTAGACTGGTAGATTTTTCTGCATAATTTAAAATATACTGGTTATCATTATATCCCTTTCCTTTCTTGTTAGATAGTAGGTTCCCATCACTGACTCAGAATCAACATGGTGGATCAGTCATGTTGAAGGTTGGTTTGCAGTAAGCTGAAGTGGTTGAAAGGGAAACCCAAATCTTGCACTGCTGACTGTTGTCATCAGAGTAACCTCTGGCTGAAAAGCCATAATAAGTAGTAGTAAAGATGAAGAAAACACAGTTTCCAGTTAATTATTTAGGGAAAACAAATCAGAGTCCCTTGATAGCTAAGAGTATGTTCAGGAAATTTTATTTTTCACCTTGAAGTGAATTAATCACATTTTTTGTTGAAATACATATATTTTAAAAAATAATATTAATGAACAGTGCATTGGACAGAGTCTTAAGACCATAAGCAATTCTATAAGGAGTCTGTAAAGATATGTATGTCTTTATATAGACTTGCACCAGGCTCAATCCTGTCAGTGTTGAGATGGGGCACCTCATCTTGGTGTTGCATCCATCACCACCTGTAATGCCCAACAATGAACCCCGAGTGCTTGTATTCCAGAATGGCTACAAGATGTGGCCATTTGTTATCTCATTGCCAAGGGAAACTTCACTCCCTTACAGGTAGTTATTCTTTCTTAAGCTTTCCTGCTTCTAACCAGTTTAACCCCTTTTGCAGTTGGGCCTTCTTTCTCTCCATGTCAGATAATTCCTTGTTCAGAAACTACCACTGCTGAGCAGTTATGATTTTAATTTCTCCTTCAAGTATCTGAGGGTACTTCCCACTCAGCTGCTTCGACTCTTAAAAGAAGAATGACTCTAATCCAGCATTGTGTCTGATATTAGCCACATCTGATAATTAGTAGGTACTGCAGACAGGTGGGATAGATGAAGATCATTTTGTGTCATGGGGAACATAACACTTAATTGCACACAGAAAACCTAATTCTGAATTAAGGCTTCATCTGTAGTAGATCTGCTTCCTTGCTGTGATGTATTAAAAATCAGTCATTGACACTGGCCAGGAGCAGAAACCTAGGCAAAGATTGTAAGAGGTAGGAAAGTGTATTGTGATATTTCCTTAATTATCTCTGTGTTAATAAACTGCCAGTCAGATTCTTGCTACTATATGTAGAGAGCTTAGAGGTGTCTTAACAAGAGAAGTCCAATATCCTTATTCTTTCTGCTTCCATTAGAAAGGGCATTGAAAACACTCAACTTCATATTGCAGCACTCTGGCTTTAAACCTAGCGTAATCCTATTAAGAGCAGCAAATAGCAGTTGTGAGCACTTGCTATGGGAAACAAACAAACAAATCAACAAAAAACCCCCACCAAAAATGGGGAAAATCTGAAAACCTAAAGCAATGCAGTGAAACATTACGCCAAATTTGTTTGTTTATAAGGAAACAGAACAATTAGGATTTAAATAAAAATTCCAAATGTGATTTCGTGATATATGCAGATTTCTTTTGTGCCTGCTTTGCGGTGGTGTCATTTTGCTAGAGATTTTAAAATCTCTAGAAACAGATTTTAAATAGGAAAATAAGCCTTATTTCTTTATTTCTGCTTGGTTGAATACTCATATCTTGTTAAAATTCACCCAGCGGGAGAACACATACATTTTGACTTTAATCTTCATCACAATAAACTATGCTTCAGACAGACATAAATAACAGTTGATCTATCTAACAATTCATCCATCCATCCATCCATCCAATTTTGTACCCTAAATTCCTCATTGAAGTATCTGAGAGCCTCTTGCCAGACATAAAAAACATAATTATTACATGTTTCCTCATTCTGTCTCTTTCCATACCCGCTTCATTGCAATAGCTATGTAGTGATGATTCATTTTGCAGGTTGATTGGGAATATCTGATGGTACAAACCAAAGAACTAATTAGAGCTTCTACTCATGAAATTGCTGAATACTATTTATTCTTAGAGGTGGCAGCACTAATGCATATTTTTTTTTTCATCATCCATCTATATAGGTTCATATATTCGCAGTCTTCACCGTATTATCTGAGTGTCTCCATAATGCCTGAGCGCTTATTACTACACTAGGTTTTTAATCCTAAGTGATTGCAGGTTGGATTCCAACTTCACTTCTTTTTTAGATGCTTTTATTTTTACAGCTTTACTTCAGTGGAATTGTTCTTAATTTATAGTTCATTGGAAAAAGCTCCTAATATTGGACAGAAGTGAGAGCAGAAGAATACCACTCTTGGTATCATTTTGATTAATCTAATGCAATATTATGCTCTGATTTTTTTACTTATCTAGAAAATCATTTATAAAAAAGTACTAAACTAACAAATAAAAATGTTATTTTGCATAAACAGAATCTGTGGGGACATGTGTCTTACAAGAACAGCAGATAATGAAAAAAAATGCAGGAAGAAAAATTAGTTTGCTATTAAAATACATGTTTAGGACAGAATTATCCTTTGTTCAGAAGTTGACAGTCATATTTATTAATAAGTTATATATGATAGCACTATGATGATATTTCAAAAATATTTTCATATGTTTATTGGATATTTTTACCCTTTGCAATAAATTTTGTAAGGAAGCACTGAAATTAAAGGAGAAATATATTAAACATTTGACCTGAACTACCCCACCTCCTCCCCACCTTCTGTAATAAGTTTCATTGTATTAGTCAATTCAAATAATTATAAGAAATAGTAAAATAAAGATATCCTTTGGGAGAAAAATAGTATTTCAAACCATTGTTTTAGTGTAAGAGTACTGTATAATGCTGCAGAGAATGGAGAGAAGGATTCATGACAATGAGGAACTAGTAAGGCAGTTTTCCCACAGCTTTAGTCAAGGGAAATGTAAAACAAGTGAACATATCTATTCAATATCCACCAAATAAAGAGAGTGTCATATGAGTTCTGTGTCTGTGTTGACATAGTTTGAGCAGAAGGTTAAGGAAATATTCACAAAACGGAACGTTCACTGTTTTGTTTGGGGGTTTTTTTAAGTATGCAGTTAGTCTGGACCACATTATACAGTTCTTACCCCTATTGGTATTTACTTGTGTAAATCATCCTCTTAGGAAAATAAGACTACTTTCGTGGGTAGATTTTTGAGAGTGTAAGAGTTTCATTATCAAGCTCTTTGTGATTTATTGCTATATTTGGCAATAATTCCATAGTAACATTACAAAGAGACCAGTTTGAGAGCACAGCCTAGTCCTTGCCAGTCTCTGGTATATAATGGAAGAGTTTGGACAGATAGAGTAAAAAAAAAATCTATTTATTGATTTTAATTGTGGGGTTTTTTTCTAGAATCATGTTAGTTTTCACAAGATTTCTCAACTAAAAGACACAGTTCTGAAGCAGTTCAGAGAAAGAATGAGTAGATCATCACTGGTGATGACCTAATTCAGAGGAAGTAATTCATCTTGGCCTTCTCACTTATTTGGAAATTGCTTATCATCTGGGCCCTGAGACCGGTTTTTCTCACTGTAAGTGGTCCAACTTGTTTAAGAAGTATTTATTAGACATCGGTCTCCTAACTATAATCCTTTTTTAGGACTAACTACGGGAGGGAGAAAAAGCTAAAAGTGACTCTTTCATTGATCTTTTCTATTACTTTCTGTCACAAGTCATTGCCATTGGGAGAGCAAACGGTCTCAGCAAAGAAGTATTTTTTTTTCAATTCTATCTTTGTTGAAGGCTTTAGGCACCAACACATGGCAAAAATGCTAAGACATATAGTCTTCCTTTCTCTTGAAAACATTTAAAGTGTTTTTGTTCTGTTTCCCATCTGACTGAAAACTAGAAAGACACTAACAAACAAAACCCAAGACAATATATTGACAATATAGCAAATTATGTTAAGCAGTTGATTGTTCTTCAGTACATGGCAGTAGGTAAATCTTCATTATATTTCTTTGAAATAGGATTACTTAGTAGGTCTAAGTGCTTCTATGCAAAATGTCTGCTCAGCCTCCACACAAAAAAGAAGTCTTCACCACCTAGTGTTGGATCTACAGTTTCTAGCAAAGAAAAGGCTCCAGAAGAGTGACTGTATAAAATGGATTATAACAACTTTTGGACATTAATTTTAATAATACTTCCTCTAAATTGTCTTTTTGGCAATTTATTTATGTAAAAGGTCTATAATTTAATGTATTTATTGATTATTTATTTTTTGTGTTACTGGATTGTTCCAATACTAATATTCCTTCTTCTTTCTCTCTGTTCTAGTATCCATTACAAAATCTATCATAGAATCATATCCTGAGATACAACAATGAAAGTGAGCTCTAAACAACAAAGAACTCCCCTGTACCACAAAACCTGAGCCCTTTCTTACAGAGTTTTTTCTTCCTTAGCATATCATCTGGTTTTAAAGTTCAAGTGGGATTCATAAATCTTTCTATTTCACCAACAGCAACTCTGACTGATCCTCCAGAATCAAAATGAATAGCCCACTACAGGATGATAGAAGAATTCATGTCCAGCCTTTCTTTCTCTTGTTATTAGTTATGTGTCCTGAGACCAACTCCTAGTTAATCAAGTAGCTTTTCCACTTTAAAAACCACTAGCTACTGAAATCCTATAATTTAAGATGGTCTTTCCCCATCCATGTTGAGCTGCAACTGACAATCCTGCCCCTGGCAGTATGCCTCACTGCTTGTCTCCCCAGCGTGCTGCTCTGCTTCATCTTCAAGTCACTCCCTGAAGAATAACAGAATTAGCAGCTTGCTTTGGCACTAACCTTCAGAAAGGGGAGTGTGTACCTCAGTCTTTTGTCCCCCATCTCATACAAGAGCCAGCAGTTCACTGAACTATTGCTTTAGTGAAACAATGCTTTTTTTCAAATGCATACCAGTCCAATGTCTTGTGTATTTTCCTAAATCCTTCTCCAAAAAAAAAAAATGCTGGTCATGTAATGGAAATAGCTAAAGAAGCGGACTACTAAAGATTTGCATGTTGGGATGGAATAGCCTTATTAATGAATACATAAGGTTATTGCAGACTTGAATAAATAAATAAATATTCAAGATTTATAAATACATCATCATTAGGGTTAGTACTTTTAAACTGACTAAACTAACACTTGAAAAATAATAAAATTCAGAGAATTTTGTATTAGAACAAGTTTAAATTATGTACAATGTGTATAAACTGTACTTTGCATGTTTTCAAAAGTATAAGCAATTCTGAGTCCTTATTTTAATAACAGGATCATCAGTAACATGCAGTGGTGTTTTCCTTCAGAAAAAAAGAAGTTCTTCTGTAAATATATCCCTGTACAATACTTAAGAGAAAATTGCTCATTCTTTTAAATTACTATATCTTATACAGCTTTCAGTAGGGTACATTCTGTACTCACTTTAGAGCAATACTACTGGAGACTGATAATTCAACTTTGAGTCTAAATAACAATTTCTAAATACCACATTCAAAGAGAGAAGCTGATAAACATGTCAGTTTTCTGAAAGCATGATAAATACAGCATCTGTTAGTTGTCCCAAGATTATTTTTGATCATTATGTGTGTACAAAAAATACTACATTTTTGAAAGGCAAACAGAATGTTAGTAGTTTATAACGTCACCCAAAATAAAAAAAACCCTAGTGCATATCTCTACAATCACAAAGAAGAGATCATTTTAATCTTCCTACTGAAGATGCCTTTTCCCACGTGGTCGATTGCACTTGTCAGCTGCTATTTTGGAAAATGCACAGAATTTAATAGATGAGGTATATCAACCTAACTACATTAGGATTATACCAGCTGTCAATATGGCTTCAGCCCAACAGCATCTTATGGGAAAAGCAAATTCCGAAATGCAGACAGTATACTGTTAGTCTGATAGAATGATTATAAGTTTCACCATCTGTTGCATATTTCACAAATAATTGTAATTTGTATTAACACATATTTTCTAAAATCCACATTTTTTCTTTTATACAAGAAACAACAAAGCAGAACAGCAACACGTTGTCTCAAGTAATGATGTATCAAACCCAGAGCTAAATCAGATAAGTTTCACCCTGATTTAACAAGGTAGATATCCAGGGTACTAATTACAGTAAATAGATCTAAAAATATCAATGTCAGTACAGAAAAATTTCAAACCAGAATTATCTATCCTGACTTGAAGAACTTACTGATTTAGCTTTTCAAAGATATTCCAATGTGCAGTCATATACTATTTATGTTTAACATTTCAAAGTCCATCAGTTGAACACTGTTGGATTTTAATTACTGGAAGCTATTTAATCAAACATAAATGCAAAAGCTATAAACATTTCAAAATTTTCTATGACTATATATAAACTATAGTGGAATTGCTTGCATGTAAAATTAAATTACAGTGTTTAAAGTTATATCAGAAATAATAATAAGGAAATTAATTAGGTTTTACTCTTGGGGTTTCAGTTTTTGGGTGTTATATTTTGCTTATATATTCTTTTTTCCACCTCATAATCCTAGTATGTTTGCTTGTTTCTTTGTTTCTTTCTTTCTTGCTTTATTTCTTTCAAGGTGATCCCCATATGTTGCCAAGTGAAGGGCCTTGTTCTAGTCCCAGCTACTATTCTTCAATTTTGGCCTTTTGCCTATGACATTAATAGGCTCCATATAGGGCTCTAAGTCCATTGCATTTATTTAGAAGTGAGATGAGACTCATTGAAATAGCTTCATGGTCAGATAAGTCTTTGATAACATTTGTAACACTGAAAGCATAAATAAAAGATTTTTGAAAGAAGTCCTAGAAATATGGTATTATTTAAATTGTTTGATTCTTCTCATCTTAAAATAACATTTTACATTGCCTGAAGATAAGCCATCAGTCATATCAGCTTTGTGCAAAGTGACTGAAAATGACCTAAAGCAAAAAGGAAAAACTGTAACAACATATACTTTGTATTGCCTAAATTGTAAGCTGCATTCAGATGATGTTTAACTTTCTCAAAAGCTTCTCTACTTACTCGCAGCCACATGTTACCTCAAACATGGAGCGAGAAGAAGGGAACTATTGCCAGAGTCAAATTATCTTCAGAGATGTTATTTTACCAAAAACTTTGTGTGAGGTTTGTTTCTTTTACTAGCACCAAAATTTTGTAGAGCTTTACATAGTAAAAACAAAATCTCAGCTTTGCAAGTTCATAGGTAACAGTATCAACAACAATAACAACAAAAAAAAAAAAGAAGGAAAAAAAGAGAATAAAAAACATTCTGTATATGATATGCACACGTGTCTGACATTATCTTTAATAAGCAAAATTGCTGCATTTCACATTGACCTTAGTTTCCAAATGATTGAAAGTGTGTAAACTCAAGTAGAGAACATTAATAGTCTCTGCAGATGACAAATGCAAGAAACACAGTAGCAAGGAAAGGACTTCAGACAAGAGGTCCCATCATCCTAGCCACATACAAATAAGTAAATATGCCAAATTTATCTTTCAACAGTAACTGTGAAGATTACTAGTGTATTGGGTTTGCATGGCAAGGTTTTGGTAGCAGGAGGGCTACAGGTATGGCTTTTATGAGAAGCTGCTAGAAGCTTCCCCTTTGTCCAATAGAGCCAATGCCAGCCAGCTCCAAGATGGAACTGCTGCTAGCCAAGGCTGAGCCCATCAGCAACAGCAATAGCACCTCTGGGATAACACATTTAAGAAGGGGAAAAAACTGCCGCACAACATCATCCACAAGAGATGAGTGAAAGTATGTGAGAGCAACAACTCTGCGGTGCTTCAGGCACCAGAGCAGACATTGCCCTGCATCCCCTGAAGAAGGCCCTGGTGAGACAGGCTGTCGCCCTGTAGCCTGTGGAGATTAATAGGGGACCAGTTATCCAACCTGCAATCTGTGGAGGACCCCAAACTAGAGTAGGTAGATGCTTGAAGGTGGCTGTGACCCCGTAGAGAGACTGTGCTGGAGTAGATTCCTGACAGGATCTGTGACCACATAAAAAGAAGCCCACACTGGAGCTGGTTTGCTGGCAGGACTTGTGACCCTATGGAGGACATATACTGGAGTAGTTCATGAAGAATTGCAGCCCATGGGAAGGACTCAGGTTGGAGAATTCTATGGAGGACTGTCTCCTGTGCAAGGGACCCCACAGTAGGGGAAGAGTGTGAGGATGAAGAGACAACACGTGATTAACTGACTGCAACCCCTCATTCCCCATCCCCCTGCACCATTCAGGGGGAAGAGATAGAAAATTCAGAAGTAAAATTGAGCCTGGGAAGAAGGGAGGGCTGGGGGGGGACGTGTTTAAAACTTAGTTTTTATTTCTCCTTATTCTACTCTGATTTGACTGGTAATAAATTAAATTATTTTTTCCCCAAGTCAAGTCTGTTTTGCCCAAGACGCTAACGCGTGAGTGATCTCCCTGTCTTTATTTTGGACCCATGAGCCTTTTGTTACATTCCTTCTCCCCCTGTCCAGCTGAGGATGCAAGTAATAGAGTGGCTTTCGTGAGCACCTGACTTCCAACCAGGATCAACTCACCACAACCAGAAATATGATTTGCAAATATTAGTGATGAAAGAGAGGGGAACTGGTGGATGTATTCAACATTTGTGTTATATTCCTGTTTTTTTATCACAGAATCCCAGAATCCTTGAGGTTGGAAAGCACCTCTGGAGTCATCTGGTTCAACCCCTCTTCTCTAGCACAGACATCTAGAGCTAGCTGCCAAGGACTGTGTCCAGACTTTTAAAAATATCTCTAAGGAGAGAGACTCCACAACCTCCCCGTGTTATTCATTCGACCCACTTCTACTTTTTCTCATTGACTTGTAGGCATCTGGCTTTATCTGTACCCTAAAAAAAGACTATAAACGGGAGAATCCCTGAATTGGAGTTCTCCAGAGACAATGAGAGACAAAGAGAAAAACCTTTGCCTTCCTTGTATTGAAGAAACTATGATTTCTGCTTCTTCCCCCTGTTATTCTTGTAGCTTCATTAACTGATTAAGAAATGGAAAATAAAATAGAACTCTACAGAGCCTAAGATGAAAGTGCCTTCACTACAGAAATTGACTGTTCAATATTCAAAAGTCTCTGGGAAACACAAGAAATAAAAATGAAGCCATCTTATCACAATAAAATAATTCTTTCTCAACTTGACAGCCATATCAATTAGTGAATTCAGATAATTGGAGGCATTTGATGATACCTGCACTAGTGCAAAGATTTTTTTTAGTTGGATTTTTAGTTGGGGTTTTTTGGTTTGTTTTGGGTTTTGGTTTGTTTTGGTTTTTTTCACTGTTTGGCAGTCAGTCAGCACAGTGACTATTTTTAGGACACCAGTTATTAATTTAATAACTAATACTTACCGAACTCAGAACCAGATGAAAAACAGGCATTCAATTTATCAGGAAAAAAGCAATGTCCTTTTCAGGATATAGGATGAAAAGTGTACTTACTGACACTAATAGCTTTTTAAGCATTTGCTGTGACAAGAACTTTTTAGAAGTTAGATCTTGTCCATTAATATCAGCATAAGTCCCCAGTTGATCTTTAAGCTACATAGGATATTTTGTAAGAAATACAGAATTCTATAGGAGATTTGAAGAGAACTATCTGTTCCTTTATAAATTTTTGTTTTTATAAATAATTTGATTGGCAGAGGAAATTAAGGGGGATGGGTTTTTTTCTTATTTTCATGTAAGGATCTACGTTTCTGGAGCTGTCATTAGGAGATCTGTATGTTTTACAAGTTTAGTCACCAGGCCACCACTGTATCTGAATGGATGTGGAGTGATATTATTATAAATGCACAACATATTTCTGTCAAGCAAGGTTACCTAGACACATTTCAAATGAATTGTCAAGGTTATGGTATTGCTGGCATACAACCAAAAAGCTTTGTTTTAGCTCAGTGCTATAAAATTATTTTATAATATTAATTATCAAACTGCAGCATTAACCAAAAGCCCATATATAGATACTTTTTTTAGAGAAGTCACATTTACAATAGATCTTGCATAATTTTACATTCTGGTGACAAATTCAAACTCTACAGATAATATTCTGTATGAGAAATACTCCTCCTGTAATGCTCTGCTTCTCTAAGATGTTGTGTTTCCCATTGCTTAGTGGAACATCACATTTTTCTTTTTAATTATCAAGGCCTTTAGACTAATATTTTAATTTCTGATCATTATTAGAGCTACCAGTCAACTGAGATTCATGTTCTGGCAACAGCCTTCTCTTCCCAATCTTCTCACAAGGTCTTGAGTTCAAAGAGCTATATCAATCATATTTTCAAGCCAATTACATTATTCTGGTTCTTTTGAATGCCTTTAACAGATTTCTGAAAATGAAAATATGTCAGCCTGCTAGGAAATGAATCCAGATTACTCACATAATGACAGAACCTTCTAGGGACTTTGATGTTTCTCTATCTTTCTTTTTATCCTTTGGTCAAATACCAACTCCAGTAACGCTCCTTTTCCTTCTCTTTCTGTAAAGCAGCTTCTCCTGTTTTTGTATTTTGAAGTTAAGATCCATTTATCTGGTTAATATTTTTGATCTCTCTCTTCAGTTGTGGAGTAATACTCAGGCTCCTTTCCTTACAAGGAGATACTGCTTTCTGAAGGATATGACAAAGGAACATTGTTTCACAATCACAGATTTTGGCACAAGATGGTATCTTTAAAATCCACTGCAGAGTAGAATAGTGAACTTAGACCTGTGACTTCAGCTCATTCATTCTCTCTTTCTACATTTCTCCTATATAAACAGAAGTTGTATTTCTAGCTCAGCAGACTTTCCTTTGCAGGTTATTTTCTATAGAAGTAGTTAAACCTAACCAATCTGATTTTGGACTGTTGGTGTCTCCGTACAGCAGTAACTGCAGCAGTTATTGACATTCTTTTCTGCTATGTGTTGGCAAAGAAGACTAAGGAGTCCTGATATAAAAGTTACTTTAAGGATTTTTGTAGTCCTGATTATGAGAATATGAGGCTACTATCCAAACAGTAGCATCCATATTCATAGCAGTTTTTTGTCTGTTGACATTAGAAATGTACTCCATTTTTGTTTTCAAACTACACTTCTCTTTCTCTGTGTTGCTTTCTGATGTTTGAATCTGTTCTTCTGGGGATTAACAGCAATCCAGATTTTAGTTTTCAATACAGAATTCGTGTTTAGATAAGGCATAAAACCAGCAACCTAATTATAACTGTGAATTTTTTTACCTGAAAAGCCAAGTGTCCTGCTTCGTCCTAAATCAAGACTGTTGGCTATTTAATACTATAACCATTTATCTCACTCATTGTGTTTGTAAAGGAATTGTTACTACTAACTTCCTGTCCTAAATCACAGCAGGATATTAAATATTATTATTTCACCTTTGTGATGAAGTGAATTCTGCAATATTATGTCACAGAATCACAGAATCCTAGGGGTTGGAAGGGACCTCTAAAGATCATCTAGTCCAACCCCTCTGCCAGAGCAGGGTCACCTAGAGTAAATCACACAGGAACACATCCAGGCGGGTTTTGAATGTCTCCAGGGAAGGAGACTCCACAACCTCTCTGGGCAGCCTGTTCATGTCATTTATAATGTTTTTGTAAAACTGGAAAAAAAACCCCAATAACTATGTAAATATTAAATAATTCAGAATAGTAACACAGTTCTACAAAATTTGAGTATTAAACACTTTTATACTGGATGTCTTTGGTAATGATTATTCTTGTATGTTCTGCCATTTTTCAAATTCATTGCTCTCTACCAGAGGCTGGTAGAGAAAAACCCATGTGAACAAGTAAACAGTTCTGTACTGAAAGTCTAGCTTGAATGAACCATCAGAATGAACTTCCCTTCCCTACCATTAATTTCCTGTCTCTTCCTGTTGCAGCCATCCAAAAGGTAGCAGGTATGCTACTTTTAAACACAAGTCCCAAAACAGAAAGAATTTTATGCATGTCTGCCACTGTATCTGGCAGTAAGTCAGGCGCCTAGATTCCCTGGACAGAACTAGGGAAGATTTACATGTCTCAGAGTAGGATTAAAAAAAGCCAGCATGCTGAACAAGCAGCTGGTAAATTAACACCAAAAACAAACCGTTGCAGAACTTCCACCTCAGTCTAGAATTTGGGCTGAATTTTGGGCAGCTACCTCCTAGACTTCAATTATAAAGGAATAAGCAGGATCCGCTTTTAAAAGCTACCACTGGTGCTATTTTGCATTTTTATGCAGTAAATGCCAGAAGCATTTCTGCAGGGATTGTTTATCTGGGTTCATTGGTATTTCAAGATGTGAATTCCTGTCTACCAAGGGAGAAGCCTGAGCACTTAAGTGCTGACAAGGCACAGAAAACACAACATCTTAGTCAAAAATCAGTCTAGAAGATAGAGACAAAATCTGGAAATAAGAAATCTCTCAACCAAGCAAGTGTCCGAGCCAGCAGGTTTGTATTAAGACACTTCTTAGTATTGTTGTCCTTGCCCTGAGCTGATCACTGTGAAATGGCTCAGTTTCAACAAAGAGAGAGAGAGAGATTGATCTCTCTCTTCTCTATCCATGAAACAGCCTTAGAGGTTAATGAACTTGTATGGAAGATATAAACTTGAATGTTTTCCTCTTTACCTCCCATTGCTTTCCATCAAAGACATAGGAACATGTAGACCTACCCTTTGTGAGTGAACTTCTCCTTCAGTAGAAATGTTTCTGCTTTTTATTTGAAGTATAAAAGTAAGCTGTATATTAAGTACTGTACCATAATATTCTATAATTCCTCAGAAAAGTGGCAAATGTCTTTGAAGGAAAAAACATTTTGTCTTATCAGTTTCAGTCCTTTCCTAAAGTCCTCAGGGCCAGATTCAGCTGGCATCAGCATTCCAACAAAAACACAGCCTGGCTTTTACTAGTGATTCTTAATAATCTTTTCATAGTAATAATAATAATAAAAAAGAGACCACCTACCCAAATCACTACACTATATCAGCCTTGCTGTCTAGTGTGACTCCTTAGTTTTTTATCCAACTGCCCTGTGAATGATAGTACAGTTTCATACGACAGCTACAGTCCTTTACCATCACCAGTATTGCTCTGCTGCCCCCATATCATTGTTCCCTCCTTACCTTTGACCAACAAGAGATCAATGAGAGCCCCTTCAACAAGACCCTTGCCTGTTAAAGACACCAGCTTCTGGAATTTAATTACAGCAGGGATAAATATGCTGTTGAACCAGAGACTTGGGACAAAATATACTATTTAATGTCTAAAATAGTATTTTGATTTCTTGGTATTTATCTCCATACTGTCTTTAAACCAGAATGACTCCACATCAGTTTCATCTTGATTTCTAAAACACAGGCTGTTAATCAAATTGAAAGCTAAAAAACTACCAGCCCAATGAATACTGAGTCTTCAAATAGAAATTTTATGTAATTTTAGTAGTTTCTACATACTTTCCCAAGTATATTTAGAAGTAAAGTTTTGCCACTAATTGTAGCTATTTACAGAAGCCTCTATTTGTAGAAGTTGATATTTGTAAAATGCCCACTGTGTGCATTCTTCTGATCAGGAGCTACAACTGCCAATCTACTTTAAATGTGAAGTCAGATATTATCCATTTAAATAACTACAATTCCTGTCAGATAATTACAATATTCTTAGCCTTTTCCTGGAATAAATGTATACAGCTACTAAAAATTCTATATGAAAAGATTTTTATTTTAAGCCTGTTTACACCTTTAACAAAATACTGTTGTACTATTTATGTCTTTTATTTATATAGGATAAGATTTATCAGTTCCTGGAAACTTCTCTGTAATAGAGATCTTAGAGATATCATCAGTATGTCAGGTATTGAAATTATAAAGATGTCCAGCACACCTAAATGAAGTCTCTTTGGTGTAGATGATAGGAGCCGGAATAGGACTGTCAGAGCAAAATTTATGAATGCTCTTCACAGGGCAGTGAATATATGCTTTAAATATATAATAAACCCTCCTTACAGATGGAGAAAAAAGCTACCCCTGCTGCTGCAGTGACAGAGCAAAAAAGTTGATGCTTTTGTCATCTGTTAGAGACAGCAATTGTGATGGGAATAGCATTACCAGCACTGTCACCATCAGCACTGTTGATAAATCTGTGGAACTGGAAGGAGGCATGAGAATATTCAGAGAGAAAGCTTATTTAAAAATTAACAAGCCCTTCTACTGTTGAAAAAGGAAGTTTTATGCATATAATACTGCAAGAAGGAAGCTCTTAAGAAACAGAAAGTTTGAACTTAGTCTATGGTTCTACATGTTTGAATTTAAAAGATGAGAAGCATATGAATTTCCAGATGAGATTAAATACCACAATACTAATGTTTTTTCTTGTACTTCTGTGGTTATACCTGCAACGTAGGCTTTAGAGGAACACTAATATATTATACTAGACCAATGGCTGTTTTAAAACAACAAAATTACCCCATTTTCAGCCACACAACAATTTCTTTGGGATTTCAGATATAATCTTTTTAGACAGGTTAAGAAACAAGGACAATATTATGGGCATGAACAGAATACAAATGGCAGAAAGTTAAATATGATCTTTGCAATTAATTACTAAATGTTTTTTTCACATTTTTAATATAAGATCCTCCTGTGTGCTGACAGATAACTATGCACAGAAGAAACAATACAAGAATGAGAAAAACAAGTATCTAATATTTATGTACAGACGTCCTTCAGAATTTGGTTTAGTGTAGAATTAACTGGGGTGGCAAAAGAAATGCTGGTATTTTATTTCTGTGAAATAAACCAAAATTTAACAAAACATTCAAGAGAAAAATGGTTTAAGTCAGGTAACAATTGCTTATTGAGCTTGTCATCTGCAAACTTTTTTTGTCAATTATGGCCATCAGCAGCATCTGTCACTGAAGAAGTATAGCAAGCAGTGATACCAGGTATTCAGGAGCAAAAGTAACTCTCAGCTATACAAGACTTTGAAGTCTTGGTTTCCCCAGTAGTTCATGCACTGCAGTTCTAACCCATTGAATCTTTGTTGTACCTATAATATATTTCACCAGCGTGTGAAACCTTTCTAGAATTATGTTTGGCATTGTGAATGCTCTTGATACATAAGTAGTGTTATTCATACTTTCTTCATTTCCCTCAAGGTCAAGCTTCCATTTAGCATTCCAACTACTTTCTGAACTCATAATCCATCTGTCTAGCCACTTAGCTGCCTTTCCAAGATTTTATCTTGGTGCTTACCAGTGCACTATTTGAATACATCATGAGGGTATTTATAAGTGATTCATATATCTCTATTCTTTCCTTAGTAAGATGAGGGCAAATTTTCATTTAGATGCATATAGGTGAAATCACAGCTATGAAAAAATGTATTATTTAAATAAACTTCCAATAAGGGGGAGGATTGCATTTAACTGCTTCATTTTTGCCCATATAAGGGCAATTTTACAGATATTGACAGATTCACAAAACCAGCAATTTATCTGTCTAAACATAGATAATTGAAGTTATTGGTTTGCTCTTAGTTTGGTGGTTTTAGTCTTTTTGTCCTGACACTGACTTTACATTTACAGATATTGCTAATTACTTTTATTTACAGCATTTACAAACTTATGGGCATAGGGCACCAGTAGGTCTTTACTGCACTGAGTAGTCTCACCAGAAATGCACACCCCTGAACTACGTCCTAGGTCTGCCTGTGTTCAGCCTTGCCTCTGGCTACTGTCTGAATGAAAGGTCTTTCTTTATGGACTTCACTTCTGACACATTTCTTCACCTTGCAGGGACTGTGATAGACCCTGTCCATGTCATGGGGACAGTGGGATTAAGACTGGTGTCCTGCCCTGGCCTATACTGGGGGATCATTCTTGGCTCCTAGCTTGCCTGCCTTTGTGGAACAACCCCACTCTTGGTTTTCCCTGACCCTTGTATATGTTCTAATTTCTTCAGACAAAACTGTCAAGTTTCTGGATTATGAAATAATCACAAGATAAAAAAAGTCAGTATAGATGTTGAATGCGTGACAAATTCAAGAATAACATCCTACTGATTTGTTAATTAGTCATTTACTGGAAAGTAAATAAAACAGATTGCAGCAGCTTTCCAATTAAGATGACACCCATTGAATTAGTTTTAAAATATTTACTGATACAAAACGTTACCCTTTTTCTTATTCACATTTCCAGCAAGTAAGTGTCATAACAGATATAATGATGATACAAGTCACAATGAGAATAATAAAATGATAATACCACTAAGCAACACAAAATTAAATCAGTTATTCATGACTACAAAGCACTGATAGGTCAAGAATTGTTCTGACAGAGACTGACCAAAACATTAAAAAAGGAAATTTAACATAGATAACTGCAAGTACATCTGTGCTACAGGTTTGACCAATAACAGGTTAACTGATGCTCTCTGTTAGCCCACCACCACCCTCCCACGGGAATATAACAGAGGAATAAGGGAGAGAGAATTTGAGGTTGGAAAAAACTAGAACACATTTAACAAAACAGAAAATGACAACAACAATAATAAAGATGGTGAATTATATACAAAGATGTAAATATATTCAGATATATGAATGAATACACAAATATGAAGCCTACATTTCACAAACAGTAATTATGTGCAGACTGGAAATGTCCCAAACTGGACTTAGCAGTAGATGGGGGTACCTGTGTTCCAGCAAGAGTCTGCAAAAAAGAAAACCTTGAAGCGGCTGCACTAGTCCCAGTCAAGGAGACAGGGGAAAGCAACCTGTCTCTCTGCCCAGTGTTCTTCTACAGCAAGAAAACAGGACGTAAGAACACTAGCAGCATAGGGAGGGATGACAGAAGGTAATCCCAACCCTGCCAGCACATCAGCCACAGGAGCTAGAAAAGACCTCCCTTAAGAGCCATTTTATACTGAGGAGCATGGGAAGGAATACTGTGATTGGTTCATTTGGGTGACCTGACCCATTCTCTGCTCCCCATAGGTGCAGCTGTTCCCCCTCCCATTGTAACTGCCACATAACCAGGCTGGCAGCAGCTAGAGGTATTGGGAGGAGACAGAGCTGGGAGAGCTAACACAAACTGATCGAAGGGATATCCCATACTATATGACATCATGCTCATCTGGGGAGAAGGAGGGAGGGGCATTTGTTATTGAGGCCTTTGCCCTTCAAATCAACCACTCTGTGTACTGAGGCCCTATTTCCCAGGAAGCAGTTAGACATTGCCTGCTGATGTTAAGTAGAGAATAAATCTCTTTTGGTTTTAGCTTTGCTTCCATATGCAGCTTTTTCTTTCTTTCCTTAAACTGTCTTTATCTCGACCCACCAGTTTTTCATCTTATTTTCTCCCTGTCTTGCTGAGATGGGGGAGTGAGAAAATAATTTGGTGGACACCTGACAGCCAGCCAAGGTCAACCCACCACATTTACTTAATAACAAGGTCCAATATTTTGAAGTCAAAATATAGTCATAGAATTATAGAATTATTTGGGTTGGAAGGGACCTTAGAGATCATCTGCTTCCAATCCCCCTGCCATGGGCAGGGACATCTTCCCACTAAACCACGTTGTTCAAAGCCCCCTTCAGGTACTGGAAGGCTGCTATGTGGTCTCTCCAGAGCCTCCTCTTCTCCAGGCTGAACAACCCCACCTCTCTCATCCTGTCCTCATAGGAGAGATACTCCAGCCCCCTGATCATATTTGAGGCCCTCCTCTGGACTTGCTTCAAGAGCTCTATGTCCTTCTTATGCTGGAGACTTCAGAACCACACACAGGACTCCAGGTGGGGTCTCATGAGAGCAGAGTAGAGGTCTGTCGACCTGCTGGTTGCACTTTTGATATAACCCAGGATACTGTTGGCTTTTTGAGCTACAAGCGCGCACTGCAGGCTCATGTTGAGCTCCTCATCAATGNGTTGAGCTCCTCATCAATGAACACACCCAAGTCCTTCTCCTCAGGGCTGTTCTCAATCCATTCTTCACCCATCCTGTATTTGTGCTTGGGATTGCCCCAACCCATGTGCAGGACCTTGCACTTGACCTTGTTGAGCTTCATGTGGTTTTCATGGCCCACCTCTCAAGTCTGTCAAGGTCCCTCTGGATGACATCCCTTCCCTCCAGTGTGTTGACCTCACCACACAGCTTGCTGTCGTCAGCAAACTTGCTGAGAGTGCAGTCAATCCCACCACTCATGTTACTGACAAAGATGTTAAAGAGAACTTGTCCCAGTACCTATCCTTGTGGAATGTCACTTGTCATCAAGTTACACTTGGACATTGAGCTGTTGACCACAATCCTTTGAGTGTGACCAGTCAGCCAATTACTTATCCACTGAGTGGTCCATGCATCAGGTCCATGCATCAAGTCCATGCCTCTCTGATTTAGAGAAAAGGATGTGGTGCAGGATGGTGTCAAATGCTTTGCACAGGTCCAGATAGCCGACATCAGTTGCTCTGCCCTTATCCACCAGTTGTGAAACCGCTTCATAGAAGGCCACCAAACTTGTTAGGCACGATTTGTCTCTGGTCAATCTGTTTTGGTTGTCACCAATCACCTCCTTGTTTTCCGTTTGCCTTAGCATAGTTTCCATGATCTTAAAAGGCACAGAGGTGACTCGGACTGGACTGTAGTTCCTCAGGTCTCTTTCTTTCCTTTTTTAAAAATGGGGGTTATGTTTCCCCTCTTCCAGTCAGTGGGAACTTCACTGGACCACCACAACTTCTCAAATATGATGGATAGGGGCTTATCAACCTTATCCGCCAGTTCCATCAGGACCCGGAGATGTATCTCGTGAGGTCCCATGGACTTGTGCACATTCAGGTTTCTCAGGTAGTCTCGAACCTGATCTTCCCCTACCATGGGTGGTTCTTCATTCTCCCAGTCCCTACTTTTGCTTTCTGTGACTTGGACAGTGTGGCTTGATTGAGTGAGGCAAAAAAAGTTATTGAGTACCTCAGCTTTCTCCATACCCTGGGTTATCAGATCTCCTGTTTCCTTCCAGAGGGGGCCCACGTTTTCCCTAGTCTCCCTTTTATCACTGAAATACCTACAAAAGCTCTTCTTGTTGCCCTTGATGTCCCTGGACAGATTTAATTCTATCAGGACTTTAGCTTTCCTAACCTGAACCCTGGCAGCTCGGACAACTTCTTTATATTCCTCCCAGCCTACCTGTCCTTGCTTCCACTGTCTATAGGCTTCCTTTTTGCGTTTGAGGTTGTCCAGAAGCTCCTTGTTGATCTATGTAGGCCTCCTGGTACTTTTGTCTGACTTCCTCTTTGTCAGGTTGCAGTGCTCCTGAGCTTGGAGGAGGTCATCCTTAAATATTAACCATCTTAAATATTAACCATCTTAACTGCCTAGGGCACTGAACTTGCTGTGTGCCCTCCTTGCTGCCATAAATATCTTGAACTCCACCATCTCATGGTCACTGCAGCCAAAGCTGCCCTTGAGTTTCACATTCCCCACCAGCCACTCCTTGCTAGTGAGGAAAAGGTCCAGCACAGCACCTCTCCTTGTTGGCTCCTCTACCATTTGGAGAAGGAAGTTATCATCAATGAATTCTAGGAACCTTCTGAATTTCTTGTGCATTGCTGTGTTCTTCCTCCAATAGATATTGAGGTGACTGAAATTCAGTGACAAACTTTTGTGCTCTTTGTATATGTGGGAAAATCTACATGATTAGCTAGAGAAAATGAAACTGAACATAGACACAAAATAAATGCAAAACTAAGAACTAAGATATGATGACATATTTAATGATAAAATACAGTTTGAATTTATCCTCATTATAAGAGGGTAAGGATGTTTTAGGGGGTGGAGGAATATCTAGATATGCAGTGGCCAGCATGAAAGAGGACGAATGAGTCAGAAATTATCTTTGCAATGAATGAAGTGATAAAATTTTCATTGACTCCTGTGGGATGAGAATTTTATGCTGGCTTGTTTTCTTCAGTTTTCCCAGTTTTATGAATACTTTTGTACATTCATAAAATAGATTGATATTTAATGTCTAGGAAAATTCATCTGTTATTATTTTATGCAAAGCATTAATAAAAGGTTTTCCCAAGTAAAGTCAAAATTTTCCAGAAGAGGTAATGGAGATACTATTGATATTTTCCAGAAAGCAGAAATCTCAGCAGGCAGAAAATGTTTGTTTTGTAACTAACAAACATTATGTGGTTATTGTTAAAGAATTACAAAGTTTAACACATCATTTCTCCCTCAGCTGCTCCAGGCAACCAAGGAAAACTGAAACATGTTTCTGTATGGCTGCATTTTTTGAGATTCAGACAATTCCTTCATACACACTTCAAATAATTATACACATTTTTAAAAGTTTTCACAGTCAGGGACTTGAGTTTTGCTTCATTTTTTTTTTCATTTTAGCCAGCATACAACTCGGTAGCAGTGTTATTCCGATGTATTAACTATAATACTGCTTTAAAATATTTTCAATATTTATTTGAAATGTAAGACTTAATCCATTCAGGAATATTTATATATATTTAAGTACAATTCTATTAATATTTATCTGCTCTGCCCTATCTTCTATCATCTCATACCTGGGTCCCTTTACACCAAATCCTGAGTCTCTGCTCCTCAAGACTTCCATGACTGTACCAGGCCTGTATTTCTCTATAATACATCGCTTCATTAGAGTCATAAGTAACTCATTTTACATCGGATAACCCCTTGCTACTGCTATCTATACAAAATTGTTGTTAACATCATCAAATCATTTGGGTAGTATTTTAATTTAATAACTATACTTTAGATCTTAAAATAGTACCAAGTTTTGATATGAGAGTATGTAATAAAATGAAAAAGTTTTTTTCAAATAGCATTTATTTTGTGTTGGATGAATGAATAGTATTAAACACAAAAAAGTGAGAGCATAGTATTAGATACAGTGATAGAAGCTAAAGTAAAAAAATAAAAAGTTTTTTCTGTATGCCTGTAGAACACGCAATAGAAAACATTAGAATTGATGGAGATGGCAAAGTTATTAAGTTATCTACTCTATAAATGGAGTGGTATATATTCTTTGCCAAGATTAAAATAAATATTTGTTTTCTTTTGGTTTATGTACACTCTGTTGCACCTTATTGATGAGTAAGGCATATACGCGACTACTTCTAGAAAAGTTAAAGACAGTAAGTTTGTCTTATAATTCTCATTGAATCTAAGCTATAAGCTTATAAGAAAAACTTTCCGAGATTACTGCAGGCCTAGTAGGTATAAAAAAAGCAGAACTACTTCATCTATGTAAAATAAGAAAATAATCCAAGTCATTAAACAGCTGTGATAGAAATAAAACAAGAACTTTCTCGTAACACTTGTACTGATATGCTGTTCAGCTTCAATTTCTATGTAAAGAAACCTTCATGAGGTAGTTACAGATGTGGAAGTATGTGTCATTGGAGAGTCTGTGAGGAATAAAAATGATGATGATATACCTAATGGGTTTTTATCTCCAAATCCTTCAGTTACTGGACCATAAAACCTAATACAGGCAAAGTCCTGTCAGTACGACCAACTTACATGAATTATATTGTATTATCACAGTGTTCCCAGGTGTACTAAAACATTCCTTTCAGACAGTACATATATACATATACTTATTTTTGTGTGCTTTTCTCATGAGCAAGTCATGAGTATCTCATAAGTTACTGTTTATTGTTCCATTAGCCTCCCAAAGGACTGAGAAACAGACCTTAACTCAGTTATAATTTTTTCTTTTCAGTGATCTAATTCTTCAACACATGCATCCTTTAACTTATTCGGTATGTGTGACCTTCATCCAAATCCTTGATGAAAGTACCCCTCTAAATTTCCCTTCCTTGGACTTTGATGTTTCATATGTAGGCTGCTGCTTTGCTGAAGTTTCCAGGTTGGCTGCCTTTTGCTTAAGCTTTCTAACTTCTATAAAAAAGAGTACATGAAAAAATGAGGAATTATCTAGATGTCTTGAAGACATAGATGAAACAATCTTTTCAGAGAGAAATTAATCTTTACTATTTTGTGAAGTATTTTGGCTGAAAATTGTTCCAGATTGAGGTATTCCACATTTAGTACTGAAAAGAAAATACAAATAGTTTCAAAAGGTGAAAAATAAGCAGTTACGATTTGTAACGCAACTAGTAATCATAGAAATATCCAAAATCAAAGAAAATAATGAATAAAGAAATAAGACATTGTACTGTGGTATTTCCAGAAAACTGCAAAATTATCCTTAACTTGGAGAGCCTAGAAATGTTCAAATAAAAGTCACAGCAAGATAAAATTGCTCCCTTATCTCATATTCCATAGCAATTTTATTGCTAAAGCCGAAAAAGTAACAATATTTTAGCATTCTTTTTTTGCTATGTATATAACATACATATACGCATACATGACAAGAATGAGCAAACTGTCATTGACATAGAGATCTCTAGAATAAATATTTTTCCTAGTAAAAGATTTGAGCAATGCTTCTCAATTTAATATTAATAACTTTGTAAAATAAAAAAAAAAAGATAAATACATGATACAGTGTTTACAGTATTCATATGTGATAATCTTTTATTTTTAAGGTTATTGTTAACTAAACCAAATTGCTAAATGATTAATGTTCCTATCTTCATTTCACTTTGCTTTTTACTGATTACCTCAATGTGCATTTTGGTATCACCTAGATATTTTTAATAACAATGATTACTAGCTGGTCCTTAGAACATTCTTCTCATGCGCAAAACAGTGTTTAGTAACATTCTAATGTATTTTCTCCTTGCAATATGATGGTTGTAGTATTTAGCTTAGAAATTATAAGATAGAATGTGATATTACAGAATCACAGAATCATAGAATTCTAGGGTTGGAAGGGACCTCGAAGGATCATCTAGTCCAACCCCCCTGCCAGAGCAGGGTCACCTAGAGTACATCACACAGGAACGCATCCAGGCGGGTTTTGAATGTCTCCAGGGAAGGAGACTCCACAACCTCTCTGGGCAGCCTGTTCCAGTGCTCCGTCACTCACACAGTGAAAAAGTTCTTCCTGATATTCACATGGAACCTCCTACGCTCCAGTTTGCATCCATTGCCCCTTGTCCTATCATTGGACGTCACTGCAAAAAGCTTGGCTCCATCATCCTGACCCTCACCCTTTACATATTTGTAAACATGGATGATGTCACCCCTCAGTCTCCTTTTCTCCAAGCTAAAGAGACCCAGCTTCCTCAGCCTTTCCTCATAAGGGAGATGTTCCACTCCCATATTGTTGTATATCTGATCTATAATGTAGGCTATTGGAACAGATTAAAAGATACTTCTATAGAAGAAATGCAGAAAAAGAGTTTATGCGTGAAAAATGACGTATGTATTAAATTTTCAAGGTTACATCTAAACTTAACCCAATCTTGAGCAATTTGACCTTAGTGAAGGCTGTTAGTTACTTGCAGATCTTAAAAATTAACTTTCAAGTCAAAAATTGGCTTTCTTCCTTTGCCTAAATAGAGATTTAGAAGCATGTCTGGGCAGACATTGCTGTTTTAATTCTACCCGTGAATTGAATAAAAACTATCTCAGTTCTCAAAAGTATTTGGGTCCATAAAATTTGACTGTACTCCTGATTCTAGAAGGTCCAGATCATTAGTGGCCACTACTATGGCTAAGCAGATTCAGGTTTGTGTAAATTTTTGTTTAATTGAGGTTAAAAATAAAAATACTAAAACTCTGGAAATTTTAAAATTGTAGAATAGTGAACACATTGACTCAGATGTGTTTCATTAGAAGATACACTAGAAGTTAACAATGGTGCAGTAATATCTGTGGTATAACACAGAGTTAAGAAATCTCAAGTTTCAGTTTATGTGTAAATGTGTAACTATTGTGTTATATGGGCCAAATTATTCCATCCTAAATCCTCCAGTCTGCTTAGACACTCACTTTCCTTAAGGTGCAGAGGATCTGATGTTACCTTTCCTATCTTTGAAAGTAAGAAAACGAAAACAACCAAGTTCTGCATTATAGGAGAAATGGTTACAAAGAATGTCTTTTAGATGATTGTGAGAGATTTAAAAAATATTAACAGATGTCTGGGTAACAATTGAAACATGGATATTTTTTATCCTCCACTTCTCCAGCTTTCTGTGAGTATCCACATATCTGTGTCCTTTAACACATTTACTACATCCAACTAATTATAAAACAGATTAAGCTTTTCAGCTAATGTGGATGAGTTTTGTCAAAAATTAGGACCTAACCAAATCCAGTTGAATATGTTCCTCTGAAAGATAATATATATAATTCATTTAATTTTTCTTATCTAAACGATCTTTCCTACAAGGTCTTACCTACAAGATCAAGGAATAATTTCTTCATTGAAAAGACTGTCAAGCATTGGAACAGGCTGCCCAGGGAAGAGGTTGAATCACCATCTCTGGAGGTATTTAAAAGATGTGTAGATGTGGTGTTTAGGGACACGGTTTAATGGTGTACTTGGCAGTGTGCTAGTTTAATGGTTACACTCAATGATCTTAAGGATCTCCTCCAACCTAAATTATTATATTATTCTGTAATTCAGACTTATTATTTCATATTAGAAACATTCACTTCTTTTGCTTTCTCATTTTTATTTCTTTTGTTTTTATAAGTACCAGAATTTTATTACTTTTTTTTTCTTCTGTCATTTTCTTTTTAAAACACTTCTACAATATAATTTATGACGTTTTTTCTTTATATCTGGTGTCTTTAATGCAGCCCACCACTTTATGTGTTAATCAGTGAACAGAGATCAAACATCAGATTTTAGTTTCTAGGTACCCCTTTTCCATTTCTTAGCAAACTTTATTTGTGTGTATTAATTAGTAGTTACATCACGTAGCTGTAACTAGAGTTTGCTTTGTTTAGCTTTGGTCTAGCTTTGTTTTCCTTCTCAATATACAATTAAATTTTATTCTCTGTTTCTTCTTAAGAGTCATTAAATTAAAATATTTCAGGTTCCATGCTGGAAACAAAGGTCTGAACAACGTAGACAAAACTCTCATCTATTTTCACTCCCTGAAGATCTGGGAAACGATGAACAGTAAAAACATTGTAGCTATCCATTTTGTTTCCTTCTTATTACAAGAAAAAGAAACCATTAATATTAAGGTGAACAGTTATAATTTGAAGACTAAAGCAACATAAAAGGTAACAAGCTAAAAGATAACCTTGGATACAGAAAAACATTCAAAACCACATTAAATTAATGTTTCTTTCCCAGAGATTTAATATAAATATTTTTATTTTTTCCCCAGGAATGTGAAATTGCAAACAACTTCCATAAATAATACAAATGTTTTAGTTGCACTTCTGAGAACTGATCTACTGATTTTAATAATAAATAAAAGATCAATCCACTGAGTGCTAAAAGTACATATTTTTGTAAAAAGCAATAAATGTAATGAATTATGGAAAAATGTTATAGAAGTTAATGATTACTTACTTGCATATTTTTCTAAATAAGCAATAATTTTCATCAGGATCAGTCTTTAGTCTTCATATAACACTGAATATTGAGTCTCCAGAGAAAAGCAAACATATTTCTAACTGCAAATTGTAAGACTAACAGAATCAAAGAACCCTGTTAATTAAAAATACTTTTGTCACCTTGTCAATTACAAAAGTAAGCATAAAGCACTCTTATCTTACCACTCCTGTGACCCTATAATCTTATGAAAAAAGTTCCATATTTAGACCAAAATTAAATCTATCCAAACAAACATACATATAATATATAGGCACAACGGAACAATAGACTCAGTCATAAGCTTATTTAAGTAATTGAATTAATTCTTGTTAAATAGTATAGTCCTTACATTAAATTCGATGATGATGAAAAGCACTGGTTTATATGGAACACTCAGACAAAATCACTAGGGTTTAAGTTGTGGTGAAAACTCATTTGTTGTCATGTTTTCAAATGTATTAGTGTGTTCAGCAAAGTGCGTACAAACTCAGTAATATACCTAGTATGAAACTTGATATCCACAAGTCCATATCCCTGATGGAATGCATTCATGAGTACTGAAACAACTGGCAGACATCATAGCTCGGCCTCTCAAGATCATCTTTGAGAAGTCATGGAGATCAGGGGAGGTGCCTGAGGACTGAAAGGTAACAAATATCACTCCAGTCTTCAAAAAGAGCAGGAATGAAGACCCAGGGAACTATCAGTCAGTCAGCCTTGCCTCAATCCCTGGGAAGGTGGTGGAGTGCCTCATTTTAGAGGTCATCTCTACCCACTTGGAAGATAAGAAGTTGATTTGGAGTAGTTGACATGGGTTCACTAAAGGTAAATCATGTTTGATGAACCTGATTGCCTTCTATGACGGGAGACAACTACTGGGAAGGAGGGAGGGAAGGAGGGAAGGAGAGCAGTAAATATTGTCTACCTTGACTTCAGCAAGGATTTTGACACTGTCTTTCATGAAATCCTCATAGGTAAACTCAGGAAGTATGAGTTGGATGAGCAGACAGTGGGATGGATTGAGAACTAAATGAGTGGTAGATCCCAGAGGGTTGTGATCAGTGGTACAGTGTCCAGTTGGAGGCCTGTCATTAGTGGTGTCCCCCAGGGTTCTGTGTGGGGCCCAATGTTGTTTAACTTGTTCATCAATGATTTGGATGAGGGGACAGAGTGCTTCCTCAGCCAGTTCTCTGAGAATACAAAACTGGGAGGAGTTGCTGATATCTCAGAGGGTTGTGCGGCTCTTCACAGGGACCTTGGTAGGTTGGAGGGATGGACAGAGAAAAAACTTCTGAAGCTGAACAAGGGCAAATGCAGGGTCCTACACCTGGGAAAGAACAATCTCATGCACCAGTACAGGCTGGGAGCCAACCTTCTGGAAAGCAGCACTGAGGAAAGGTGGACAACAAATTGTCCGTGAGCCAGCAGTATGCCCTTGTGGCCAAGAAGGTAAATGGAATCCTGGGATTTATTAGATCTCTCTTATGAAGAAAAGCTGAGGAAGCTGGGTCTTTTCAGCCTCAAAAAGAGGCGACTGAGAGGGGACCTTAATAATGTGTATAAATACCTAAAGAATAGGTGTCAATAGGATGGAGCCAGGCTCTTCTCAGTAATGCCAACTGATAGAACGAGAGGCAATGGGCAAAAATGGATGCACAGGAAGTTCCACTTGAACATGAGGACGAACTTCTTTACTGTGAGTTACCGCACACCGGAACAGGTTGCTCAGAGAGGCTGTGGAATTTCCCTCACTGGAGATGTTCAAGAACTGTCTGGATGCAATCCTGTGCCAACAAGATGACCCTGAGTGGGCAGAGAGGTTGGATCAGATGACCCACTGTGGTCCCTTCCAACATTACTGATTCTGTGGTTCTGTTATTCTGTGAAGTTGTTTTACCTTTGTGTAACACATTTTGACTATATACAAGATAAAGTATTGTAAAGATGAGTTATCCAAAAAAGTAATCACTGTAATACAGAGAAGATTAATAGGATATGAGATCTGTACACAAAATATGCTTTAAAGATGGAGGGCGTGAGGGCATTACTGTCATTATATTTGTAGATAAATATATTTCTGACTGAGTGCTTAGTGATAAATAAACTTTTTACATAGCTCTAGATCAAAAGGAGAGATAATGTTGACAGGCTCATAGGTAAAATCTTATTGGGTAAAGATCCTACCTGAGGTAATCTGGTGTGCCAAACAATAATGTTCAACATTATCACAGTGCTTATGTTCCCCACATATTGTGTTGCGTTCAAAATTATACTATGGGTAAAAGGGGACCGCCTTATATGTATATCTAGAAACTTCTTTTTAATGTAATTAATGCTTGAGTGATCAACAAACAACTAATTAAAATATACACTATTAGTTCTATTACAATGATACTAATACAGACTGAATTACACAACTAGTGAACTAGTGTATCCTTCAGTAAAGTTTATTCCTGTCATACATAAGCAAGCCTTTTCCTGTATCTACTGTTTTTCCTCTGATGCTATATGCAACCATCCACTGCCTGTCTTGAGGCTGATGGTACCTGCCTTACTCCAGATGGATACAAGGGGCTGTGAAGAGTTGGCGATGCCAGGGATTCTTCACTGGGAGAATACAGGTTTCATGGAGGGGGATTTCTTCCTTCTCTGTCTTTGGTCTGCTTAGGGTTATTTTCATATGTTTGCTAATTCAGTTTACTTGTTCTTTTTTCACTGATCCCCTATACAGATTTGTTAAATTTTTATCATATATGGTATTCGTGAAGATAACCAAACCCCCAAAATAGTCAATTATTACCCAAACATTAAACAGTTGTTATGACAGCTTAAATAACCTAAAGTCAGCTCCAGCCAAGACAAGTCTAGACAATTCTTCAAGCTTCAATAATGGCAAAAGCCTGTATCTTATATTAGTTACAGGAATGACATCTTTGGCTACAGGACTACAATTTCAAACACTAATTAATCCTGTAAAATGACCTTTTTTGTTTATCAGCAAACACTATGGGGAAAAGAAAATAAAATATTAGATAGCCCACATCCATAGAGCAGTTCTCTTTGTATTTTGTAGGTTATTTTTTATACAGACAGTGCAGACGAGTAATAGATTTTTGAAATAGCCTTGTTTATAGCATTATTTGGAATTAATCTGGTGAATTAAAGCCATATGAAGTGCTTTGAACTGAAAGTTTGTATTATCAAACTTGACCTTCTTCACAGTTATTCCTGAATTTTTCAGGGTTTTGGTAACAGATCTCTGTGAGAAATAATACTGAAGTTTTTCTCACAGTCTTGCAGAGGTGGGATCATATTTTTAGATATGCAAATACACATAAAAGTTTTACTAACCAAACAGAATGACTTATCAATCCTATCTCATCTTCCATGTCTTTTAATCTGTGGACTATAGTAAGAAATTAATCATTAGAGATAATAGTCTATCATAGAATCATAGAAT
>VZRW01006414.1:496460-519070 GCA_013398125.1 Aegotheles bennettii | reverse complement strand
GCCCTGAACCAGTGGGCTCTGGACTTTGAGGGCAACCTGGGGAGGATTCTCAGAAGTGAGTGGAGCCCCGGGGGCAGCGGGGGCCGTGCCCGCTTGGTGCTGCCCGGTCCCCGGGGGCGCCGGGCCGGGCCGGAGCGAACGGGCGGTGTTTAACCGAACCCTCTTCCAGGTATTGACATCGCCAAGAGCAAAGGAGCCCGGTACCGGCTGGGTCCTGAGCTCGAGATCTGGTAAGAGCCCTTCTTCGGTGCTGGGGTTGGTGCAATCCGGTCGGGTCCTGCAGGGTCCCAAGGCGTGCAGAGGAAGGCACTGCGGTTGCAGGGACAAGGTTGGTTCTCTTGGCTTGGAAACGTGACCGGTACCGGTGATTTCTGACCTGTTCCAGCGGGTCTCCCTTCACAGAACCTGCGGTGCTGTGAGATCTGCCTGGGCCCCGGTGCTGCTGTGCAGGGGATGTCCCAGCGGAGCCCCGAGCGCTGCCCGCAGGGGGGGTGGTGGCAGCGCTGCTCCCGCAGGTCCTGTGGAATGACCCGTGTGGATGGGGTGTTCCTGCTCTGGAGTAGCCCTGCTCTGAATCCTTCATTCCTTATGTTTCTGTGCGCAGTGGTTACGGCTGCTCGGATCACTACTATGAGTCTGACACGATCCTGCATTCCTTTCAAGTTCTGGCCAAGCTTTTGGAGTCTCCGGCTACTCAGGACATCATCTGTGATGTGGGAATGTGAGTGTTTTGTGTACTTCTACAACTACCCCTCTACAACTACCTAAAGGGAGGTTGTAGTGAGGCTGGTGTTGGTCTCTTTTCCCAAATTGCTGATGACAGGACGAGAAGAAATGGCCTCAAGTTCCATCAGGGGAAGTTTAGGTTGGATATTAGGAAGAAGTTCTTTACTGAGAGGGTGGTTGGGCACTGGAATGGGCTGCCCAGGGAGGTGGTGAGTCCCCGTCCCTGGGGGTGGTCAAAAAACGGGTTGATGAGGCACTTGAGGCCATGGTCTGATGGTCAGGAATATGATGGGATAAACGTTGGACTTGATGACCCTGGAGGTCCCTTCCAACCATAATGATTCTATGATTCTATGATTCTACTTAAGATAAAGGGGTCTTTATGGAGTTCTGCCTCTGCTGTGTTTCTGGCTCTATACCAAACACACCTTGGGAACTGCTCTGCTTTCCCATGTAATTACCCTGACCAGGACTGCAACACACAAAACCCTTTCTGAAAGAAAATCCTTTCAAAGATTCCTGGTGCTTGAGTCCTTCAAGCAAGAAATAGGATCATTACAGTCATTTATTTGGAACCTTAATGGCTGGGCCCTATTGCCATGGGTAAGGCTCTGCATTATATGTAACGCAAAGGGCTTTGTAATTTGACTTTCAGGAATGTCAGGGCTGAGGTAACTTGCTTTGGCTGGCAGACATCTCTAAACAACACATATCTGTATGTCCAAATCACTGGAATCATTGTAAGTTATGTGCTGACAGTGAACAGTGATAAATTATAAGTATAAAATTAATGTATGTACACTTACTTGTTAGTATTCGTATAAATGTGTACAGCTAGCTTGATTTTGAACTAGCCTGGCAGTATCATAGGAAGTTAGGCTTGAATAAATAAGTTAGCCCAGCCAGGGGGATTCTTCTGGTCTGCTTGTGTCTCTCAGGCGTGGCAGTGATCTGGCAGTAGTTGTTATGTCTGAGGCTGACAAAGTGGTCAGTAACTCTGATCTTTGCAAACAACTATTTGAATTAAAAATCAGAAGCTGGAACTTGATATATTGCTTTGTTTAAATAAAGCCCTTTAGTGATACAGTATAGAAATCTTGTCTTAAAAATAGTTTTTGTGCAGCAAGGTAGGTTCTGTAGCTTTTTAAAATTTCATTTAACAAGCTGAGCCATTGGTGACTTTGCTTCTTATTTTCACAGGCCTGTTCTGCACAGAAATGTTCGCTACAATTGTCGAGTGATCTTCTTAAATAAGTGAGTAGTTCTTTATGCATTTTGTGCGACAATACATGAGTGTTTCCTTCAGAGACCTGTTTGGCCTTCAAGAAAATTCTCCAGTGCTGTGTAAAGCAATAGAGTTGTCTTCCTCTCTACTAAACTTTAGAAAGACAATTAATGTTTTCCATTATCACTTTTTCCTTTCTGAATGTATAGAAACTAAATTTCCACTGCTTTCTGAAAGACTCCAGAAAAAACCCTTAAGTTTACAAACAGAAACTTTAAAAACTATTAGTTGTTTAATGTACATCATCATAGAAAAAAGAGTTGGTTTTAATCATTGTTCTTATTTAGTCTTGTTTAGCTGTACGTCAGGTCTTAACTCACCCTTTCTGTTTTGTTTCATGCTTTAAGAAAAATTCTTCTGATCAGACCGAAAATATCGTTGGCAAATGCTGGAAACTACAGGGAACTTAGATGGTTTACCCCGTGGAACAAAGCAAGGTGGGCTGACTGCCATTAAAATTGCATTTAAAAACACAGCTTGCCTTCTGCAGCCACAGTGGGGGGAATTGAATTCTCTATAGCAATCCATCAGTGCTGCTACAAGGGTGAGCAGCAAGACAGAGTTAGCCAAGCTACATAGCTGAAGCTCAGTTAAAGAGCTTATTAAGTACAATCAAATCTGAATTGCTGAGCTGGAAGGAGAAGTGTGGCTCAGTGATCCTGTGAACAGTGTAATAGCATTGCTTTCCTTGTGTCTACTTTCTAACTGTATGCACTTCAGGATTGGAAGAGTCTGTGTTTATCTGCTTGGTTGCTGCATCCTGTTCAGTGTGAAACTGGAAAACAATGTGAAATGGATGAGCTCTATCAGAATTTTAACTGCTGCAGAGGATGGAAGCTACATATCTTATGATGCTGCAAAATACACTTGATGCTCATCTCTGAGGCCGTGCACTCATCCTGTACTCAGAGAGTGGTTCTAACTTGGTGGTCTCAGTAAATTACTTCTGAGAGAGCCCCTGAGCATCTGTTCTCTTAACTCCAGTCAATTCCAGATGAGTTCTGAGTTACTTGTTTAGTAAAAAGAAGAAACTGTTATTTGGTATTTGGCTTGCATGGTGTGTTCCTTTTTAGGTCTAGTTTATAGCTAGGATGGAGCATTGTTTACCATGCATTTCTAGAGCAGAATAGGATGTTGCAAGCTTATAATCTTCACATTTCTGATTAATTTCACAGAAAGTATGAAGGTCCTTTTTTTTTCTTTAAACATACACAGTCCTGTGCAACTGAAGCACAATGTCTTTAATCAGTGTTAGAAGGTGACACAATGTGGAGATTAGAACCAGTTTTTGTGCTGTGATTTCCATAGTGATGTATTCACAACCTGTAAATCTGCTGTAGGCATGTGGAGGAATATTTTCTGCCTGGGATAATTCAGGAAGTGACAGGACAGGTGAGTTTGTAAAGAATTTTTTTCTTTTCTTTTTACCTTCTGTGTCTTCCAGACTCAGCATTTTAAATGAATAAAATTTGTGGCATAAAACTGCAGTACACCAAATTCTGCTGTCAGTTATGTTGCAGATTCATGGGTTTCAGTGAGAGTTCTAAAGTTATATTAAATGAGAGCATAATTTAACCTTATTTATACTTGTTTTGCTGCCAAATACAAACAAACTGTAAATTTTTCTCATTTATATATAGAGGACTTTGAAGATTGTCTTACTTTGCACTGTTCTGGTACTGAGTTTATCTGTGCTTGAGACTACAATTGAATATGTGGGTTTTTCCTTAAACTTGGTACAAAATGAAGGTGTAGTGTGATCGATACCATGTCACTCATTTCACATGAGAGTATTCAATTTTTATATCTTTTTTTTAGATTTGTATTTAACTTTTTGAGTTGAGTAGTTTCTTGCAGTACATGCGTGTAAGGATGTTCTTGTTCTTTCTCAGGAAACTGTTCCTTTTGGGGATGCAGTGTTAGCAACCAAAGATACCTGCCTAGGGGCAGAAATATGTGAAGAGCTCTGGGCACCAAACAGGTAAAGGAGGAGAAGAAGTGAAAAGTAAGCTAAAACATACCCTGAACCTGCCTGAAATAAATGTCTGGAAAAAATCTGCCTATTAGTCTTCAGGTAGTATATCTTTCAGAAGGTGGCAGTAAGCTAAAATATAATTAGGAGCCATAAATACATCATGAGAGAGATTTCACTAGGTTAGATGCGGGATGGCGGAAGAAATTTTAGGTGATTGAGCTAAATTCTTTCGAAAGAGAAGGTAGAAGAGAAATACAAAAAGAAGCAGAATGAAAAAGTTGACCTGAGGAAACAAATGAGAGAGAACTACAGTGCTCCCGTTCCAGATGTTGTTCAGCTTTTAGTTCAGCCTGAGGTTGAAATGTCCTCTCTGGATCGATCTCTAACTTTTTCTAGGGTAAAAGTGACAAAGTTATTTTGTATCAGTTTTGTAGTATCAATTTTGTCTATTAATTATAATGCCATATTACTCTCATTTACTGTACCTATTCTCAAAATTTTGAGAGCATTAGTAGGTTTTTTCTTTATTTACTTTTAATATTTGTCTTTGACAAACTCCTCCAAAGCATCCCCTTAACAGGTAAATTTGGCTGTCTTATATTTGACAAGCTAGAGCATAGGCTTCTAGGCAACATCACTTGGAGAGGTATCCCCAGTTTTTTCCTATTTAGCTGTTAGCTTAATCCTTTTGCTTTATTTTTTAACCAGCATAAGACAATGCAGAAGGAAACAACCAAAGGTCACTTAAGGGAAGGCAAATCCTGGTACCCCTAAGTAATATTTCCTGTTGTTATTTTTGTGCCTGTTACAATTTAAAGTTCATCCCAACCACAAAAAAGATCCCATTCACAAAGGTCTGATGTGAGGTGGGAGTCAAAATATGGTTGTATAAAAGCTGTTGCAGTTAACACGAAATAAAGTGTTCCTGATGTTTGTTTAAACCTCCCAGTTACAGATATTCATTTACTCATAACTTTAGAAGTTGTGGTATGTTACAGGCAAAGATGTGATTTTTTTAGTATCTTTTTTTTATTATTACTGTTTTTAGCAGTTAAAGTCTCCTTCTTGTAGTTCTGTTTACTTACGCTTTTGGATTTAGAATCATGGAATGGTTTGGGTTGGAAGGGGCTTTAAAGATCATCCAGTTCCACCCCCCCGCCATGGGCAGGGACACCTCCCACTAGACCAGGTTGCTCCAAGTCCAGTCCAACCTGGCTTTGAACTCTTCCCAGGGAGGTAGCATCCACAGCCTCCCTGGGTAAGCTATTCCAGTGTCTTACCACCCCACACAGCAAAGAACTTCTTCCTAATATTCAGTCTGAATCTACCTTCCTCTAGTTTGAACCCATCCCGCCTTGTTCTGTCACTATATGTCCTCATAAAAAAATCCCTCTCCAGCTTTCCTGTAGGCCCCCCTAAGGTACTGGAAGGTTGCTATGAGGTCTCCCCAGAGCCTTCTCTTCAGACTGAACAACCCCAACTCTCTGAGCCTAAGAGAAAAGGAAGTGGGACAACTGACATCGCCAGAGTGTCTCTGTGTTGCCCTTTCAGACCAAGATTATCTTACTCTCTCCTTTATGATGCGGGCTTCTACACAGTAAAGTAGAAAGCATTTCATTTAGAAGAGAATGAACAAAAGCCCTTCTGTCCTCTGCAACCACTAATGGTCTTTGACAGAAGAGTCAGGCAATGGAAGAAAAACAGATGTTTTTGAGAGTCCTATCCTTGTTTGAGCTAAGATGTAAAGAAAACTGGCAATGGCATAGATGTTTTTGTTTGTCAGGATTCTCAGCATAGTATTGCTAGCAGATTTTTTTCGTCTTTTGCTTTGACAGCCCTCATATTGAAATGGGACTTGATGGTGTGGAAATTTTTGCTAATTCTTCAGGGAGTCACCACGTGCTCCGCAAGGCTCACACCCGGGTGGATTTGGTGAATTCTGCCACAGCAAAGGTATATGCTTAAAAGAAATACACCTAATATTTTGGTTATGCACCTCATTTGCTTTCAGAACAGTCTCCTCTCCTGTGGCAGGACATGGCATTTTCTTTCTATGTGAGTATGGGGACCTTGACAGTCCTTAGTCCTTGTGGTTAGTTTCTTGTTTTCTGACCTGTATTTACTTTCCCTGGTTGAATCAGCTATAGGGGAAGAGCTGTCTGGCTGGGGGACTGTACTTCTTTCGGGCACCTTGTTATAGATCATGTTCTAACATGAAGCACTGTAGCTTGTTTCCGGCTCTGTGACCCCAAATTCCAGAGGCTGTTTGATTGCAGGTCAGCTCTGTCTGGTCTGTGGAGCAGCAGACGAGAAGAGAGGCCATTTGGTATTTGCATGGGAATAGGGGAGATAGAAACCTGCCTCTGTGTGTGCAGGGGGAACTTCCAGAAGAAACTTTGCATGGGAGCACGTAGTTCTGCACTGGCCTGACAACTACATAATCTATCTTTCAGACACATAAATGGAGAAGAGTCAGAATACCTTAAACCAGTTTGATAACACCCGGCTCAGGAGACTTATGCTCCAAAAATGTATTTGATGTTCTTGATCTTAATTCCATTAAACACTGAAGAAAAAAAAATTGCACTTGTATAATGCATAGAAAATAATCAAAGTAACTGCCTTGCAATAATTGGAAGTATGAAATGTTGAGTTCACTGCATACAGAGAACAATGAACTTGAAAGGATGTAGTTGAATGCACATTCTGCCTAAAGAGTGAACAACCAGTGGCTATGGTTGCTCCCTGTAGTTGTCTGTGCCCTAGTAGTCATCCCCTGTATGCTTTATGTACTGAACTGGCATCTCATTGCCAGCTTGTAATGCAGTCAGCAGAGGGGGGTATTTTCCTGGCGTGTATAAGACCATAAAAAAGTCTCTTTCATTTCCTTAAAAAGACAGTTTCTTTCTCAATTTTCGTTCACATAGCAACACTGAGTTGGAGAAATATTGATAATGATATCAGGAAGGGGAAATAGAAATCAGTTTTTAAATTTGGGCTTTGTATTTTCCCCTGTCATCTTCTTACTTAAGATACATTTTTTTTACTTTGAAAGCTCTGCATGTTTTAGAGGAGACCAGCCATTTAGTTACTAGACTGTGATCCTGTCTAACAGTGGTGGGAACAAAGTAATGAATGTACATTACACAGTGAAAAAATGTTTAATTTGTACACCTGCTTTGCCAATGTAATTTAACATGCTTAACAGTATCTGCTCTGTCCTCAGGTATCCAAACACAGCTTCTGGCATCATCCTCCTGCTTTTCTCAATCTCAATTTGAATTTAGAATTTCAATGTAGAAGTGCAACCCCCTCTATCTGGGCTAAGGGAATGACTCTTTTTGCTATTAACAGGAGACTCCTGTCTTCCAACAGTGTGGAAAGGATAGAGCTCACTTAATACATTTATTTATGTAGTTACTTGTTTCTGTTGTATATATCACGTGCAAAGTACTTTTTCAAATGACAAGAGGGAGTCACAGCCATAAATTATTCACAATGTAAAGACAGAGGAAGAAGGACAGGAACAGAGAAATAACCTTCTGTCTTCTAACATTCTGTCAGGTGCAATATTCTGAAAAGCATTTTTTTGTCTACATGTTTTCCTCCCAGAATGGTGGAATATACATTTTAGCTAACCAGAAAGGCTGTGATGGTGATCGTCTGTATTATGATGGCTGTGCCATGATTTCAATGAATGGAGAAACAATTGCACAAGGATCCCAGTTTTCACTCGATGATGTGGTAATGTATTCAACATATAGCTGCTGGTTACAGCTGAGATTAGTATGGCTTCATTTATGCTCTTCGCTTGCCAGACATCCCAGATCTTAGATCCATGTCTCTGAAATAAAAAGATATTTTTACTGTTTGGTAGACTAAAGGTTTGATAGGTTGAACTTTATTTGAAAAAGCCCTATCTTGGTAGTTTTGTCATCAAAGCTGTAGGTTTCTTCACATTATGTACTAAATTCATCTCTTTCCCCAGTATGCTTCTTGCCTTTTCCTCTTGTCCTTTGCTGCAACTGATGGTGAACCTGTTGTTCAGCCAGCTGACTAGCACTGTAAATTTGTGGTTTATGAGTGTCCTGGTGTATTCAGTGCAGTGAGTCAGTTGTGCTTGCTTTGTAATGTAATTCTGTTGAGTCAGAAATGTCTTGTGAAGTGGGCATAAAAATCTGTATTGAAAAAAGTTGCCTGCATTCTTCCCCAACGTTTTCTGTAGTCCAGGCCTGTCAAACATTGCTTATGTTTTTTTGTAGAATCAATCTAATGTTGAAAGCCTTTCCACAGGAGGTGCTGGTTGCCACTCTGGACTTGGAGGATGTACGAAGTTACAGAGCAGAGATTTCATCTCGTAACTTAGCAGTAAGAATTCTTTACAGAATTTATGTCTTTAAACTCTGCCAAATTTGAATAATTTTTGAATTTAAAAAGTATTTTCATGTCTTGATTTTTCACAATATTCTGTGGGTCTGATGCTATATATCTATATGCTACATTAAAATCGATGTCTTCCCAATTCTTCTGTGCTATTGCTTAGGCAAGCAAAGTGAATCCTTATCCCAGGCTAAAAGTGAATTTTGCTCTGTCGTGTTCTGATGATGTTGCTGTACCTACCTGTGTGCCAATCCAGTGGAGGCATCACAGTCCTGAGGAGGAGATCAGGTAAGCATATACTGAATCTGTTGTCTGAAAATGATTTTGATTTAAAAGAAAAAGATAAACATAAACATAAGACTTTATTTATGTTTAAGTAAAGAAGGTATCTTGTTGGAAGAGCACAGTAAATATGTTGACTTGATTAGGTCTCTTTCCTCTTGGAATAAGCATATTCTGTAATTTCAGCCTTGGTCCTGCATGTTGGCTTTGGGACTATTTAAGGCGCAGCAAACAGGTAAGAACAACTTGTTTTGTTCTTTGCCTTGGCATACACGTCATCTTCTGTGCCACAGGGACAGTATAGATTGCTATCCCGTGCTGCTGTTAATGCAAAGTGGTGTTAGTCCAAGGTGCAAGGTTTGAGTTTTTCACTGGTAGCTCATTCGGACTTAAAATCCATATGCAAAGTGCGACTTCAGTGCACTCTTGAGACCATTTCCTTCAGAATCCTGCTTTATTTGAAAACAGCAGTCAAGATTGCCTAATAAGGGGAATTTCTTTTTCTTTGAAACACTTTTTCAGTAGGGAAAGTATTTTAATAACTTAATCTTTAAAATAAACAGGGGAATGAACTAGTAATTCAGTTCAATAGTGAAACAGATATGAAAAATTGAATCCTTTTTATTAGCTCTTCTGTCTTACTAGAGGATAAAGACATACTGGGAGTTTTTCTCACCAAAGGATTTACACTGACCACTCGTTTGAGTGTCCAGTCAATAAGAGTTAAGAGGGTTTGCTAGGTCTGGTTTGTTTGTTTTTTCCCTAGTGGAATATAAGCAAACTTGAACCGTGCACGTGTAATTAATTTACAAATATGTTTCTGAATGGTACAGTATATATTTTTCTAGTTTTTCTATTTGGAACTTCTTCCTTGCTCTGTTTTCAAGGCAGGGTTTCTCCTACCTCTTAGTGGTGGAATCGACAGCTCTGCTACAGCTTGCATAGTGTACTCCATGTGTCACCAGGTTTGCCTGGCAGTCAAGAATGGAAGTAAGTAGATACACTTCCGAGTAGCCATGCTTACTGATGGTTATGGGCGAGTTAAAATTAGCTGGGTGCAAGAGGTGATTAATGGTAGATTCTTGCCCAGTTGTTCAATTGAATTATTTGTATCTCATCAGAAATTCCAGAAAAAATATGTGTCCAGATTTTAGGTTCTTTGAACTGGCTTATTCATCTTCATTTTGGGTTTAAGAATTGGTTGTGGAGCTCAAATTAGTTTCTGTCTAGAGTAAGCATTCAAAATGTTGGCTGATGTAGTTTTGGGATTTCAGTCTATCACAGTAATTTTCTCCTATTAAATTCAGCACTACAAAGCATAGTTAGGCATGGTTCAAGCTCTTAAATGGCTTTAAGTAGCCTATATGCATTTAGCTAAGCCTTTGTACATAGTGGATTGTATTTTCTATGAAGTTTCTTCAAGGCATAGAACAAAAGGATTTAATATTTCCCTGTTCAAAATTGGGAGCAAAATAAGTAATTCTTTTATTTGATATATGAAATTATGTTTGGGGAGTTAGATGATGAAGTCATCTTATTTATGAGGGGCAGTGTAAAGCTTAACTGGAGTACAAGAAACATACAAGATACTTGCATATCCTGGTTAGGAGCAGTGCAACAATCTCCACTCTTGTTCTGTTTCTTTTGCTTTGTCCTCAGATGCAGATGTGCTGGCTGATGCACGCAGGATTGTGAATGATCAAACCTATGTCCCTGAGGATCCTCGAGAACTTTGCAAGCGTATCTTTACCACTTGCTATATGGCTAGTGAGAACTCCTCCCAGGATACTTGCAACAGGGCTAAACTCCTGGCTGAGCAAATAGGCAGGTACAAATTGAGAAGTGCTGGGAAAAAAAATCATCTTCTGACAAAGACTTTCATATAAAACTTTCAAGCTCTAAAATAGGAAAAAACAGGAGAGGAGTAGTAGGTGTGTTAAGGAGGAGTATTACAGACAGTATTATTTAAGTGTGTAAATGTGAGGCAAACTTACAAGCATTTGGTGAAGGACATGGAAATTTGGAAGTAGTCTCTGGAAAGTGTTACTCTTCATACCAGATCTGAGATGGCAGCAGCCTTTAAAACTTTTTGTGGGTGGGCGTTTTGCTTTTTTTAATGCTATTTTATGTAGTCAGATGGTGCAAGTTGAGTTATTTCTGCTTGAATTCTTCTCAGCTATCACATCAATCTGAACATAGATGCGGCTGTGAAAGCTGTTGTGGGCATTTTCAGCATGGTGACAGGTCGAACTCCCCTTTTTTCTGTCTACGGAGGGAGCAAGAGAGAAAACCTGGCACTCCAGAATGTGCAGGTGTGTTTCATGTAGGCTGAATCAGGTCAGACCCTCTTTTTATTTTTGAAAGAGTACAAAATGGTGAAGTACCAAGGAGGCCCTTCATTTGAATTGCTGTGAAAACCATAATTTGTTGTGGTGTGTCCCTGAAGATTCCTGGCCTTCCAGTAAATGCTTGTCTGCAGCAGAAGTCTGTGATCCCACATAACTCAGGAGAAGGCCAAGAAAACAGAATCACAGCATGGTAGGGGTTGAAAGGGACCTCTGGAGATCCATCCAGTCCAACCCCCCCCGCTTAAGCAGGTTCACCCAGAGCAGGTGGCACAGGATTGCATCCAGGCAGGTTTTGAATGTCTCCAGAGAAGGAGATCCCCACAGCCTTTCTGGGCAGCCTGTTCCAGTGCTCTGACACCCTCCAAATAAAGAAGTTCTTCATGTTTAGATGGAACTTCCAGTGTTCCAGTTTGTGCCCGTTGCCCCTTGTCCTGTCGCTGGGCACCACTGAGAAGAGTCTGACCCCATCCAAGAGGGTCAAGACAGGAGATATTTTAAGTGTTTGTAAGATCCCCTCTCAGTCTTCTCTTCTCCAGGCTGAACAGCCCCAGGTCTCTCAGCCTTTCCTCATAAGGGAGATGCTTCAGTCCCCACATCATCTTTGTAGCCCTTTGGTGGACTCTCTCCAGTAGTTCCTTGTCTTTCTTGAACTGGGGGGGCCAGAACTGGACACAGTACTCCAGATGTGGCCTCACCAGGGCAGAGCAGAGGGGGAGGAGAATCTCCCTGGACCTGCTGGCCACACTGCTCTTACTCCACCCCGAGATGCCACTGGTCTTCCTGGCCACAAGGGCACATTGCTGGCTCATGGTTAACCTGTTGTCCACCAGGACCCCCAGGTCCTTCTCTGCAGAGCTGCTTTCCAGCAGGTCAACTCCTCCCTGTCCTGGAGCCTGGGGTTGTTCCTCCCCAGGTATCAGACCCTGTGCTTGCCCTTGTTGAACCTCATGAGGTTCCTCTCTGCCCAACACTCCAGCCTGTCTAGGTCCCATTGAATGGCAGCACAGCCTTCTGCTGTGTCAGCCACTCCTCCCAGTTTGGTATCATCAGCAAACTGGCTGGGGGCTCGCTCTGTCCCTTAATCCAGGTCACTGATGAGTATGTTGAACAGAACAGAACCCAGTACTGACCCCTGGGGGACACCACTAGCTGCAGGCCTCCAACAGGACTCTGTGCCACTGACCACAACCCTCTGAGCTCTGCCATCCAGCCAGTTCTCAATCCACCTCACAGTTTGGAGCAGTTTATAACTGTTACATATAATAGTATAACTGTTGTTTGTGACTGTTATAGGATGGTCAGGAGGAAACAGTACATGCCTGTATCCCCTCAGTAGCATTGGTGCTTAGAAAAGTGTCCCAACAGAAGGGTTCCAGGTCAGGAAGATGAGCAGCAAAGTATTCTAAGAGACAGGTCTGAGTCCAGTAGGATTGTGGCAGGTCAAGACTCAAAAATATTATTGATACATGCTAGATTTTCCTCTGGTGAATGTTAGCAGCCTTTAAAAGGCTCTGCATGAGATGTCAAGCTTACTCATTCCAGTTCTTAGATGTCCTCAGTTTTTGGAAATACGGGGATTTTTTTACATCAGAATGTATTTAGTCTTTGATAGGCTTATAAAATGCAGGTAAAATACACATTTACAGGCATGCATTTTCATAGTGGCAGAACAGATTTGTGCCAGAACAGACTGATGTGGGTGTACGTGTTGTATAGAATCGCAGAAAACATCACTGCCTGGTGGCTTCTGGTCCCTGACTTCAGGTGTACCTTCCATTGTCTTGATAGCTTTCTTTTTGGCCTGTTCTTAAAAGCTTCCAACCTAACCAGCAACTTTGTTTTAATTCTGGCTAAATGTTGATTATCACATTTGATAGTTTTTGTTCACTGAGGACTTGAGCTTTCTTCCTCTGCTGTTCCTGGAGAACTCCAGCTGTCTCCTCTGGGAGCAAACATCGAATCCTGTATCAGCTTTTTGACGATGGGGTAGGATTTAGTCACAGAGGAGTGTAGTGATTTGCTTAATATCACAGCTAGAGCTGGAGCTTGAATCTCAGGTTTGTTTGGTATTGCAGAATTTAGGGATGGGGACAGAAGCAGAGAGAACTTTTTACAAATTTTATGTAAGTAAATCCCTTTACTCTTAATACTCCATAAAAGGGTGTATTAGACAGATGGTTTATCTGCATACTTCATCCCTTATGGATCGTTAGTAGTGCTTGTAGGAGGTAGACCGTGGCAATTACTCCCCATTCTATAATTAAGAGTAGAATAAACTTGCCCAGTCATGTAAGTCTGTGGCAGGAGCAAATAATGAACCTGGCTTTCCTACATGTGTTCAGCATCTTCTCAACAAGACCATCCTTCTTGCATTAACATTTACCCCTCTTGCATTTTGTTCTTGATGAGTTTATATGGGGAATTGATTAATAAAAATGATTGGGAATAAATTATTCCGCTTTGTAAATTTGTTTTATTTTTCATTTTGCTTTGCAGGCTAGAATAAGAATGGTCCTTGCCTACCTGTTTGCTCAGCTGACACTTTGGACACGTGGGATGCCAGGGGGACTTCTGGTGCTAGGATCAGCCAATGTGGATGAAAGGTTGGTGAAAGTCAGAAATCTAAAACCAGGTGAACTAGGAAGAGGTCACTGCGTTTCCTTACAACTCTACAAATCCCAGTGTAGATTATTACTCAGAAGAGGTAACAAGCAAAAAATGCACTGATAGCAGAGAAATTACTGAAAACAGTTGAATCGGCCTGAATGGAAAATTCTGTATTTTTCAGAAGTTTAGCCAAAGTGTTGTCATTGTTTCCCAATAAACTGCTGTTCCTTCCTTAGCCATTTTCAGTAGAGCTTGCCTGTGTGTTTACCAGGTTAACTTTCCAATCTCTTATTTGTTGTGCTTTCAATTACCATAATAGATATTAAGTTTTGAACTTTGAGTTGAAGAATAGAAATAGGATAGAATAGAAAAGAAAAGAAATGGTTTTGAAAGTCTGGAGTACTGTTATTAGAGCTGACTATTTGAAAAGTAAAGCAATCCCCGTAAGATTGTGAGATTGATTACCTTAAAAGCTGGAAGAGTAGTGTGTGCTGATTCTGTGGGTTTGTTGGGGTTTATTTTTTCAATTGGTCGGGATTATTTTAATTGTTTTGCATCAAATATATTACCTTAGCATGGGCAGTTTTGCAGTGCTTCGTAATTGTTTAAAATATAATCTTCCTCCTGGCGAGATTTCATGGCTTTAGGATAACCCTTTTGCAGCTGAATGCCTGTTTGCCCCTTATGTATAAATACATTAACAATATGCAGCCTGTTTCTCCCTGTCTTTATATGACATACATGTTCTATATAGTATAAACTATTCTATATTGTGCTAATGTTTCCTCTATTGCTCAGTCTCCGAGGTTACCTGACGAAGTACGATTGCTCAAGTGCTGATATCAATCCCATCGGTGGAATCAGCAAGACTGATTTGAAGAACTTCATACAATATTGCATTGAAAATTTTCAGCTCACAGCCCTCAGAAGGTGCGTGGTGAAGCAGTGACACTTGGTGACTGTTTGCAGTGTATTGCGGACTTGACCACTTGGTTTTCTCTGTTAACAGAGCTAAGCTGCAGCAATATTGCAAATGCTGATAAAGTATTTTGCACATCCCTCTGTTTTTAAATGTGTAAATGGATGGGTGCTGAAAATGCTGCCAGTCTTTAAGACTTACTGTATGCAAGCATTTGTATTGTTAGTTCCAGTGAAGGAACTGTTTGAACCAGGCAGCTGATGTTTTTGGTATAAAGCATTGCTTTGTAAACCTGGAGCAGCTTGCAGGTACCACTTCAGAGTTATCTAGTCACGTAGCATCTTATGCCCTGAAAAAGTTTTGAATGAAGCATTTGATTTTTAACAAACCAGAGTGTTTGTTAACTCACAAGACTGGATACAATTATTGGTTTTCTTTTTACCTTTTCCTTACCAGTATCATGTCGGCTCCCCCCACTGCGGAGTTAGAGCCCCTGGTGGATGGACAAGTGGCTCAAACTGATGAGGTAATGGGCAGTGACTTTAAAATGCTCTGGTAAGCCCTATCCCAAAATTTGGTTTTTGTCCCATAACTATTGTTTGCTCTTGTATGTATTCATGCTTATTGGCAAGCACGTTGTAAAGCTACTGACAAGGCATTAGTACCCCACACCAACCTTATCTATGTCGGCAACAGTTTCCAAAACAGCAAATTAACTTTTTTTGAATGATTTTATATTTTGGGCACTCAGAAGGATGAGTGTTCTGAAATTCAGTTTGGTTTCAAGTTTCTTAATATAAAAAGAGAGTCAATCAGAGCCTAATTGCTATTAAAATGACTGGTGGCAAAGCCCTTCCTCTTCTTCTTCCCACCTCCCCCCCTTTTTCTTTGCTATCCACTCAGGTAAGAGAGGACTGGTAAGCCTAAGTGCTACCTCTAAGGGCTGTAGGATATTGTAAAACTCTCTGTGATTTATCAGTTATCATTGCTTTAGCAAATGGTTGCCTAGGGTCTCCTATTTCAGAGAGATTCCTTTTTTTTCCTTTCCTTCTGCTCACAATATTACTATCTCTTTGTCTTTTTGATCACTGGCAATTTTGTTTTGGTGGTTCTTTAATGAAACTGGGTCATAGTAATTGCTCCATAGAGCTATTAATTATAATAGTTGAGATTTTCTGTGACTTTCTGTGTGTGTGATTTCAGGCAGATATGGGGATGACGTATGCAGAGCTCTCAATCTATGGCAAATTAAGAAAAATTGCAAAGGCTGGACCTTACAGTATGTTCTGTAAGCTGATTAATATGTGGAAGGAAATTTGTACTCCAAGAGAGGTAATATACAAAGAAAATAATAATCAAATCATGTAATGTCTTTGCTAAAATCGAGTATGTTTGGAGAAAGGTCGAGTAGAGTTCCTTTTAACTGAAAGGGATAATTTAATTATTCTGTGTTTAGACATTATTGTGCAACTAGCAGAATATACTGGAAAAACTGGTATGTGTTTCTTAAATTAATGGAGCTTGTTGTCTGTGTTGCAAATTGTTGAACAGTAATTGGATAATTTGAAAATGATTGCTTCAAAACTGTATCTTCAGGGAAAAATTATTCTCTGAAATACACATGGCTAACTACTCTTGAAGCCTTTGGTTATGAGTTCTGAGACAGAAAAAGGCTCTTGCTTTGAATCTGCTTTGCTGTTACACAGTTCTTCCTTTATTGTGCGTGAAGAAAAAAGTTCAGATTGTCACCTGAATTGCAGAGGTTGGTGCTTGCTGTTAGATTTCTTACAAGGCACTTCCTTATTGGTAAATGTTAGGTGTCTGAAAATGGTCTTTAATGCCTCTTATAGGTAGGGTCATCCACAGCGATTCATACTAGTGGTTGTAGATAATTTATGTAAGTATTAGTGGAAGAAAATGGATGTATAAAGCTAGAACACGTTCTCATCTAAATTTTTTAAATACTAAGAAGCTTCATTTGATTAAAAGCTATATTCTTTGTACACCAGGTGGCATCAAAGGTTAAGCATTTCTTCAGGATGTATTCCATGAACAGACATAAAATGACCACCCTCACGCCTTCCTACCACGCTGAAAACTACAGTCCAGATGACAACCGATTTGACCTGAGGCCTTTCCTTTATAACACTGCCTGGTCCTGGCAATTTAGGTGTATAGATACACAGGTAAATGCTCTCTAGTTCTTGTATGGTTTTATATTTAAAGTCCTTGCAATGGGCCAAGCCCAGTTCCAGTGAATATCTTATCAAAAGACAACCAGCATTTAGGATAATAGTTTAATACAGGAATAACTGGGATTGTTCTTTTCACATAACTGTGAGGCTGAGAATTCTCTGGTTTTGGTGTAGGCTACTTTTTTTTTTCATGGGTAAGTACAGTTTGTGACATTGCTAGGAAAGCAACAAGAAGAAAAAAAAGAGAATACATGCACTGAGGCCAGAAACTAATAGGTGCACTCATACTCATCAATTCTTGCACTGACACGGAGAACAAGCTTAGGTGTTTTGGTTTCAGTTCAGAACCTCTCTGAAGGGATCTGTTTAATTGCAGGATTAAGACTTGACCTGCATCTGTGTGGGGAAAGCCAGTAAGAGGCAGCAATTCACTGTGGGTGCTGCTCCCACCTGCTTCTACAGCAATACCTTTTTTGAACATCAAGTCAGTTGACTCACAAGTGCATGTTTGCTCAAATACAGGCACAGTCCTGGTGCGGTTCTTTGTTTGAGCACTGCGAGGTGTGGAGGGGCTCAAGCAACCGTTGGAACCGTGCTTAGATTTCTGCAGTTATTACTCACGCCTTCAATGTTATTATAATGCATTTTTTTATGGCAAAGGTGCTGGCCTGAAAAATTTCAGCACCTTGATGTTTGTTCTGTTCCAGAGATTTTACACCTCGGTTGCTTTTAAGTTGTTTATATATGTAGTAAAGTATTAATTCCCTCGTCTGTGAAATGCCAGACATGCTGTAATAGTGGTTTATTACCTTGAAACCTGTGATAAAATCTACCACGTGCAGTGCTTTTTTGTAGGTCTGTATGGTGGGTTTTTTCCCATTGTTTTGGACTTTTTCCCACTGAAATGCAGGACAAAAGTTCTTTTGGCCTCGGTGGGAGTTGGGAAAAATATTTTTGTAGGGTCTGGACCAGAAAGTAACTGTTTTATGCTTACAGTAAATGTGATTAAGATCTTTTAATGATCCAGGATATTGTTACACGCCTTAACTAGATTTGTATGTAATAGCAGTTGTGCTGTGCAAGGCTACGAGCCATTGCAACTCATTCCTGAAAACTAGGAGCCAAGTTTGGGGTAGAATCTTAGTTAGGGAACAGTAACCTGCGCTGATAAAGTTCAGCAGTAACTTGAACTGATAACTCATTATTATGGATAGCTTTTTGCAAGACTGGAAAATAATGACTTGCAATAATGTGAGTTCAATCTGCCCTGTTCAAGAAAGGGAATACTCTCAGAGTTTCCACTTACTGTGCATATTCAGCACAACTGTAATTCTGAAGAGAATCACTCTCTAGAACAATGTCTCACTGATAATTATGCTCCTGGGACTTAATCTGCAATTGAGGTTTTCTTGGTCTTGTAACAGGACTGTGAAAATAAGGCATAAAGTCTAAATGACATGAAAACCACCTTTAGTTATGTAATTCCAGGTTTTCCTGTGAAAAAGTCATGTTACAGCTTGAGCTTATTTGTGAAGGGAAACAGTTTGGAGTGCTAATGATAGAGAAATCTGTTGGATTTGTTGAAAAGTACTTTTCTACTTTGGATATCTGTAGTGTAGTCAAGGCAGTTTAGTTATCCACTCTTTTAAATGCAAAATTCCCCCTCTATCTGCTGCAAGAAGGAACAGGAGTAAGAGCAGGCTGAGAGCACAGCGTGTGCTGGGAATTGCCAGACTTGTCCCTGGAGTCTTAATGTCATTCAGCTCTACCTAGCTGAAGGTTCCACCTAGGTGGTGACATTTCTAGTGGTTTAGAGCAGCCCTAGGAAGTCCAGTAGCACTGGAGTCTGAAGCTTCTGCCTGTGGCTTACTTTTGAGGTAAAGGACATATGGTCAGAGCATGCACTTCAGTTTCTAGGTGCCCAAATTTTCATTGGGATTCTACTAGCTGACATAATTTGAAGGAACTGTGACATAGCTCAGAAGAAAGCTGGCACCCCCAAGGATTAGGTATCTGCAATCGGCCTTCTGCTTTTCCAGTGCTTACTGGTCATACCACAAGATTCGCTGTGTTTGGTCAAACCAAAAGATTTATCAACCTGAGTATCTCTGTGCATCTCTTTCACGACCAGTAGCAGATGTTGAGGGAAGAACATAAGGACAGGGTATTTATAGTACGACCTTCCCTATATAAGCCCATAGATCTGAGGAACGTAGAACTGAATTCTCCAGAGTTGGAGATAACGTGCAGAGCATTGTGTTTAGTTTGTGCTCTTGGTCTTGTAGAACCCTTTCTGAAACAATTTATATTGTTAGTCTTAACAACAGCTTAGCTTAATATAAGGTAATTCCTTTTCTTTGGTTATTCAGAACAGTGAAGGTCAGCTTTATGAAGTTGTGTGTGTGTGCATGGAAAGCATTTCCTTTGTTTCAGTTACTCTAGGCGCTCTGTTATGGGCAGGGTTCCAGGTTATGGCCTGATTTGATCTGACAGCTGTCACTGAAAGGGGTTGTCTTGCCTCCCTTCCTGTCTCTCCTGGCTTCTGAGATGGCTTCGGTGCTTGTCTCACTCTTTAGTCAGCCAAATGAAGTCATCAAACTGACAAAAAACTAGGAACTGATGGGAGCATGCAGCTAGGGGGAGGTTTAGGGTGTGGGTGGGAAGAAAAAGTTTGACCTTCTCTTTTGAGTGCAACTAACAGCCAGCGCAGCTCATTGTCCCCTAGAGCGTACCCCGCTGTCAGTTCCTGATAAATCTTGAGCTCTACACTGTTTAAGTCTGAAAAGACATGAGACTTGATGACCCTGGAGGTCCCTTCCAACCATAATGTTTCTATGATTCTATGATTAAATGCAAACTTATTTTCACTATTGAATCAGTTTCCTTTTAACTTGCAGGTATCCAAGCTAGAAAAAATGGAAGGAATTTCTCTAGCTGAAGATGTAGACTGATTTGCTGTCTTGTTTAACTGTGGTAATTAATTTGCTAAGCAGAATGTTCAAAACTGGATTATGCTGTGATGATGAGCAGAGATGACCCAGACAATTGTTGAAAATACCATTGCGTTTGTAATCAAGTCCTTTTATTTTAATAGACTCCCTGTTTTGTTCCCAATATACTTAAACCATACTTTGGCAAAGGAATAATTTATTAAGGATTTTCTTCAACTACTTGAGTTAATTAACTTTAATTGAAAATATTTGGACACGCCCATCAATCACAAATAAATGCAGGGCAGTCTTTTGTGAAAGTGTATACAAATACAGTTTGGTTCTAATAATTTGGATTTTTGAGTAACATTCATCTGAAAGTATAAAATTTTTACAGTTCTGGCATATGCTGTTGAAGGGAAAAACTCATTTTACTTTGCAATAAACTTGTAATTTTATAATGCTATTTGACTCGTTCTTATTTTACGCGTTTTTTACTTATGTAGCATTGGCTGTGTAGACTGGTCCAGTGTTTTGAACAGCCACATAAGGTCTAATTCAGCAAGGTACTGGAAGCATGACTAACTTGAAGCAGATGGGTAATCTCTTGTTAGCGGGATCCAAATTAGAGTTCAGCTTCTTGTTTTGCATCTGCTTGCTGTGTAACTTGTGACAATTAACTTTTAAATTCTCTGACTGTATTTTTTAGAGAGGAGCAACACTTGCTTCATCAGGATGTTCAGGGACTGTTTAATGGTTATTGCTCTCCAGGACCTTCAGCTGGATTTTAAGGATTTTGAATAAAGTTGGCATAGTGTCTTTTCATTCCTGGCATTTCTCAATGTGTAAGGGTAACTTGTTGTACCTGAAATAAGAAATCTCTTCTGGTGCATGGCATCTTGAACAGAGAGGACCCCCAAGTTTGGTATCATTGCCACTGATGTTATTCCTATATGCTCTGGTGCTCCCTGTCCAGGAGCTGTTTGATCTGTTTTTTCTGACCATGCCACCCATGAGTGGTTGGACTTGCCCACGTAATCCTTTTACTGTTGGAATCAAGCTCGCTGGGTGTAAAACATCTGGAAATAGAGGGGATGTTGTGGAATGAAGTATAAAGCCAGCTTCCTTTGAGCTGAATTAGTGTGTTACACACCTTCCACCTACTGTTTGCAAAAAGTTATTTAACTTCATGACTTCATTGATCTTTCAAATCTGTCCAGTACAGTGGAACAATAAAAAAGGTACAAGAATAGGCTTGCTCCTTCACTTGAGTCTCTCTTCTGCTTGTTCATTGAATGTTTGGCCATTTCCATTGCTTTTTTAAAATCTGATTTGAAAGATGAGCTTTTAATATGGTAAACTGGAATTGCATTTCTGACATTCTGGGCAAACAGTGCTGTAAACATGACAGCAGGGGAGCTTAGACCAAGCAAGGCTTTTGTTAAAACGGTTGTACATTTTGCTAATGGAAAGTGTCTGCCAAAGGGCACGTTCCCCACATTTCTTTTCCACGATCCAGAAAGACAAATTGATTCACGTGGAGTTAAAGATGCTGCCTTGTTCTGGGTGGGTTTATTATATGTTATTTGTTTAAATACATAGCTAACTTACCTTAGTGGATGTTGCTAATACTAAGGATGTTTATGTTTGTCTGACAGACAACCGAAGCTGAGATTTGCCTTCCTTCACTGTCAGTTGGGCACTTCCACTCCTGTTGTGGCTGGAGTGAGAGGATGAATTCTAAATGGAAGTTCAGGAATCCACTGTATATTTGAAGGCTTACTTCTTTTTTTCTTCCTGAAGCTACTGATTCTCTTTCCCGACAATCACAGAAGAGGAAAGAAAGAGACATTTGCTTTTGTTCAAATAAAAAATAATAGTAAAAATAATACAAAGTTTGAATACAGATTGTACCAGTGCATCCCTGCTTTCCTTTCACTATCCTGAAATTGTCACCGTTCCTGTTCCATCTGATGCCTCTAGTTTGACTGTTATGAATGATAACTCCAACTTTATCAGTGCTTTGCTGTCTACTGAGAATGAAAAATTAATGTGTAGCTGCTCACTTTTTACTAGTGATGATTATTTGGTAAAGGTAATGTTATGGAGCTTTCCTTTTCATCTGAAGCTTCCCAAAAAGGCTGGATCTTACCCTGGCTTATTTTAGAGCTCAGTCTAAAACTGATTTTTTGACCCATCTGTTGTGCAGCTAAGGGAAAACCTACCCCACTGCTAGTTAGAGCATAGCACGGGCCGGCTTGCACTGCTTAGAGTACCAAAGTGGCTTGATGCACTAATTATAGTGATAATTTATTGTGATGCTGCCACAGCCGCTGGTATGTGGCAAGAAATAGTGTATAGTTGTCAAATTATCCCGACATCTGCCCTTCTGAAACTGCAGCTGAACAGTGGAAGTGTGAAGGGGACCATGAGGAGAGGGGGAGTAGCAAGAGTGAAGCATCCTCACACTCCTAAGTGGTGTAACCTGTTTGTAGCTGCTTCTGGGATTCCTAGGCGAGTCAGTACAGCCCTAGCAGGAGGTGTTTAATTCGTAAACGATTATTTAAAAATGTAAACGCAAGCAGGAAGCAGTAATTTATAACCTCGATAGTGTTTTCTCCCTAAATCCCGAACCCAGCCCCACAGGGCTGCAGCTCCCCCTGGGGCAGTGGCAGCTGCCGTGAGGTGAAGAAGCTGCAGCTCCTCCCGGGGGGTGTTTTGTGAGACTTGTGAAGGGTGTCTGGGCTCTGCTGCCTCAGCTGAGGTGAAGAACCAACCCTTTCTACCAGAGATTTTCTGTCAGGTCTTTCCCCAGCCCCCGGCTGTTTACAAACGCCAGGTCCCGAGGCGGCGGGTGGTGGCGGAGCGGGGACTGCCGGAGGGGGAAGCCTGGCGGGGCAGCACCCGGAGCGGGGCCGGGGGGAGCAGGGGGACGGTGAGGGAGCAGCGGGGGCAGCTCCGCT